>MU725145.1:46851-95872 GCA_026770625.1 Nicotiana glauca
TTAAATAGCCACTTTTCCCTTTTTATTTTATAAAATATAGTAAAAATAATTTCTGAAAACAAATTAAAGGTACTGAATCCATTAATAATATATGAATATTAATTTAAAAATATTGGAACCTATTTCATAATTGTAAAATGCTATTAAATCTTAAAATATGCTAAAATTGTAATTATATACAATTTAGCTTTTAAAATAACAAATAAATTTGTAAAAATGTATAAAAATTACCTTAGATATATTTTGGTATAAATATGATAATAAAATAAGTTATTCATCAAAAATAGTACTTTTAGGCATAATTATTGGTTTTTGTACTATTAAAATGAGCAATAAATCGATTTAAAAATCTTTAAAAAAATAAAAAAAAAATACTAAAATACTTTAACATACTTATATATGCTATTTTGAGAGTATTTTTCATGTAAAAAAATACATAGGGAAAAATTGGGTATCAACACCCCTAACCTTATGGTTTGGCAGAGGGTTGTTACAGATATTTGGAGCGGCTTCCTTTACTACAATGACTTTGTTATCAATCAAGGACTATATCTTGTCTTTCAAGGAGTGGCATTCATCGATAGTGTGCCCTTTCATGCCAGAATGGTATGCACAGGACTTGTTTGGGTTAACCCACTGAGAAGGGTTCTCAGGGGTTGTAACAGGGATGGGGGTGACATAACCAGCAGCTTTGAGTCTCTCATAAAGTTGGTTGATGGGCTAGACGATGGTTGTATATTATTTTGGAGGCCTTCGATCAAAATTAGGTCAGGGACTAGGGAAATTTTGGTGTGCAGGGGGTGATTTATAATGAGATGGTTGGGCATTGTAAGTTTGGTAGATATGAGTAGGTTAGGAGTATCTGGGTGAGGTAGGTTGATATATAGGAGGTGGAGATGACTGATAAGTCGGTGGTGGAGCTTGGTAGGAGGGTGCTTGGTAATTTGGGGTTGGCTGGTATGTGAGTGGAGGTATTGGGTAAGTTTGTTATTTGAGACTTGGTCCTTTGTGCAACTATCACGGCCCCTACATCCCTCTTCTTAGACTCACCACCAGACTGTAAGGCCTTATTTGTAGCTTGCAAGGCCTCAAAGTTTGTAATCATATCGCTCTTAATATCTTCTTTAATTCATTCCCCCAGTTTGATAATGTTGGAAAACATATGGTTCTCAATCATCATCAATCGTTTATAGTATTGTGTGTCCTGAGCCAGGACAAAGAACTTGTTCATTTGTTCTTCTTCTAAGACGGGTCTGACCTTAGCAGCTTTGGACCTCCAGCGAGTAGCATACTCGCGGAATGTCTCTGTGGGTTTCTTCTTTAGATTCTGGATATAGAACATATCTGGCACCTTCTCTGTATTAAACATGAACCTGTCCATAAAGTCAGATGCCATACCTACCTAGCTCGACCACTTCTTGGGATCTTGGCTAATGTACTAGGATAACGCATGTCCTTTCAGACTCCTCATAAACAGCTTCATGCGGATCCTTTCATCTTTTCCTACTCTAACCTACTTGTTGCAGTATGTCCTCAGATAGACCCTTGGATCACCCGTACCATCAAACATTTTGAACTTAGGAGGTTTTTAACCCTCAGACAGTTCGACATCAGGTTGTATGCAGAGGTCTTTATAGTTCATCCCTTCGATCCCTTTGCTTCCTTCGACTCCTTGAATTTGGCTGGTTAGTTTCTTAAGTTCCTCAGCCAAGTTTCTGATGAGTAGATCCTTTTCATCAGACTCAGGTGTCCAAGATACAAGTTAGGTGGACTGTGGCATGGTCTCCGCGTAGATGGGATTGTTATGGTGGCCTGGTGTATGGGCGTGAAAATGGTCATTTCGGCGTTTTTAGGTTCTAGGATGAGTAATGGAGTGTTGTTTGGTGTATAATAGCTGTTACATTGGTTCTTTGGTAGAGAAGTGGGATGCTTTTGTTGTTTTGGGATATTTTGAGAAGGTGTAGGGTTTTGAACATTGGGGAAGTTAGCATCCGGGGTGTTGAGGGAGAATGATAGGTTGGCCAGATTCCGAACCTGATCGAGCTCTTCCTCGAACTTGTACAATTTCTATTCAAGTTGTGACATATTTTCGTTGGGAACCCGAATACCATATCCATCAGTGGCCTCTACTGTTGTGTTATCCTTTCTGATGTTGTTCAAATCTTCCATCTTGCTTTTGTTCTTGTTCTTAACAGGACTAAGAGGAGGAGTGGGTGGGGGGCCTCTGGATCTCGTGGAATAAGATGATGTTGCCAGAGTGCAGGAACTAACCTTTGGGGAGGGGAATGAAAAAACCAATATAAACAAAAAGGTAACCAAGTTAGTGAGGATCATAAAAAGTATTGCAATATTTAAACACATAGTGCAGGAATGTAAAGCATGTCCTAATTTGGGAACCTCGTTGTGCCCAAAGTGGGCCTAGCGACAAGTTGATTTGGAGAACTTGGAATGCTAAAAGCCTCATTTCATTGATAAAAATAAGACGAATCCAGAATCAACATCAAATAAATAGGAAATAAAAGTTACTAATGGCCATTGGCCTTGTTACATTTTTAAAGAGAAAAAGGTAAACTTCTATCTACTTGGTTCCAGAAGGACCTTCCCTAAATTTGGCATCCTTGGCTCCATTGAACAGCTTCCCCAACTCGCGAAGTACAGCAACATGCATGCTTTGGCTAGATTTCCACCTTCGGTCTCTTTAGTTTCTTGACCATCTTCAACCCTTTTGAGAAACTTTCTTTCCAGTTCTACTATGCCTCACTCCAAGTATCCCAGCCTTTTGTTGGCGTTGGTACCATGTCTTTCCATTCCTCAACTAGCTTCTGGTTGGACTCTTGTATTTCGCGATGTTCGCTCTCGCACTCACAAATCCTCTTGCGTAACTGGTTGTACTTACTTACGCCTCGGCCTTTTCATCTATAATCCAGTGGCCTCGAATAAACCCTGGCTAGCCCAAACCATCATGATTGTCTTCCAACCAATCTGAATAGAAAGGAGTACAATCGGCATGATATCTGTCTGGCTCGATAGTGTCTCTCCCTATTACGATCTTGCAATGCCACATGTGTTGGGCTTGGAACTTGTAGGGACTATCATCGTTTTTGAAGTCGGCTCAAAAGTGGCTCATCTTGTCAACCCTAGGTAAGACTTGCTTCCTACCAGCTTGCCTCATAACTCGAAGAGGGACGTAAGGGTAGGTTTCTCTGAGACCAATTAGTATCAGGAAATGTGCTTCTATTGATCGGGCGATGAATTCCTCTATTGGAAACCATTCAAACATCCATTGAACTTGCGCTTCAATCAAATTATCAAATAGCTAAACCCATCCTTTAGCATTCTCAGGCTGAGCGAACATGTCGGGGATGTAATTCATTCGCTTTGGATGGTGGAAAGCAATATGATCTTCCTAGTCCATTAGCTGAATTTCTTGTCGATATTGCCTTTTGGAGATGCTTTAGGAGCCAAAGTTGAAGTAGCAGGTTGCAGCCTTCAAAGTGTTTTGCTCCTTGTTGACATTTCTCTAAGGCTCGGTATATGTTTGCAAGGATCATCGGTACAATGCTGAATGCCTGCCCACCAATCCCCTCCATTAGGGTTTTGGTTAACACAGCAAACCTAGTATGAATTCTACCTTTCTCAGAAATACGATCAGACCCAGCAAGCAAAACATGAAAATGAAAACCCTGCGATGGACGTGTCTGAAGGACGTGATGGCAAACTCGTCAGGGTAGGCACGGTAAGATTTACTGTGACCGTACCTTTCATACAGGTAGTCAAAAGGAACATACGATTCCTTCAAGCATGTCAATTTTGTATTCTTCTTCAAACCCATCATTTTAAGGAAGCCCTTGCCTTTGCGATTCTCAAGCATTAGCAAACCCAGAGTTTCCTACACTAGACCGGCCAGTCCTACTATCTCCTCCAGCTAAGGTGTCATTTCCATGTCCCAAAGAGAAACACGACCCTTTCACAATCCCAAAACAATGTTGCAACTTCTATGATCATGTTCTTAGGTTGGATCTCCAGGAGGGACGGTAGATTTCCTAAATATTTTCTGATGAGATTTTGGTCGTTAGAGTGTAAATTTTTCCACTAGTTTAGCAATCTTGGGTGGATGTTGGTGACCATGCCGAATCTGGGACTTCGTGCCTCATATTTTTGCAAGGAAAATAAGGTTAGGACCCTACCCACACTAGACTCAACTATTTAATATCAACAATTAGTGTGAAGCATCTAGTTCTCTAATAAATGCACAAAATGTGGTGACCTCCGTTAGGGTTTAGGGAAACCCAATGGACTTTTGACAAGGCTATCTTAAAGGATCATTATGTAGACAACATAACTGATCCGACTAGGTTTGACCATGATACATGCACAATTTGAACGAAGTAAGGTTTTTCTATGGGGAAAGGCTCGAAACTATCGATTGCACCGCTGATCGACTAGTTTTACTGCAAATATGCCTTTTTAAATTTAGGGGCTAATGATATAGAAGAGTGCAACCACTCGTTATAAGCTTTGCTATAGTATTTGTTCGGCACATGTGGAGTATGATGTTGAGCATGATTATGCAATAATCAAAAGCAGGTTGACATGTATTTACACGTTAAGAAAGCGATAAATACAACAGTTTTATAATTTAAAACGTCAATAAAGGAAGGAAACAAGGAAGAGATATCAGTTTTGCTTTTAAAGAAGAAATTAAATGCTTAAAGGAATTAAACAAATAATTGCACATAGGGAGGGGGTACAAATTCACAAGAACAATCTGAAATGGTAAAAGCCTAAAGTCCCCAGCAGAGTCGCCATACTGTCGCGCCCCTTTTTTCTCGCGATATCGGGTTTATGACATTTGGTTAGGAGAACTCTTTCCTTTTAGGAGAGGGGTTTTACAATTTTGAAGAGTCGCCATCTAAAGATTTTAAGGTACATTAGGGAACCTATGGGTTTCAATTACAACTATGTTTGGTAAACAGAGATAGGGTAAGGGCATGAAATTATCCAATGGGGAAGGTGTTAAGCACCCCTTAGGATCCACTAGTATGGTTCCCGACCAGATAGTTTTGTGATTTTGTACAATTAGCAAGTAAAAAAATAAAACTCAAGTAATAGGGGATTTTGAACTTAAATACACGTGTTTGAAAAACAATAAAAGCAAGGTTTTGAAAAGAGTAACAATCTAAGCATGCTTGCGAATGTAAAAGGGGTCCTAGGTTTGTTTGTAATATGGATCATATCAATGCAATACCCGGTATGGCACTCCTTAGAAGAGAGGATACACGTGGTATTAGCGCGCCAGTCATTATACCCATATCTACCCTTCCCACCCCGTGAAGGTATTAAAGCGAGGATTGGTCTCGACCTCTATTAAATGTTGTTACCCGTCCCATTCCTATCAGTCCAGGAGGAATTTAGGACTACTATTCCTATAAGAGGGAGGTTTTAGGCTGACTCTTAGGTTTAAAGGTAAAAAGGCTAAGGCAGCATACAAAAAACACGTAAGACTGTATTTAAAGGGGAGACATGTAAGTAATTAGAAGGCTCATGTATACCTCCGCAAATAATGCATATAAATAGCATGACTTAAACACAATTAAGTTCTGAATTTTAAATCCTAAAGCAGGGTGGTTGAGTCAGATTCAGATTCATTATATAACTTAGAAAAGAAGTCTGAATCAGGCCTGTCTACTGGTTGTAGCAGTTGATAATTAAACAGAGGCAGTTCCAGTTTTATTTTAAGTAATTACCTAAGGCTTGCCTAGGAATAAGTAGTACTCAGTAGTTATTCAGAATAATTAAGATGTTTGGAGATTAATCTTATTACCTAAACATGTTGTTCTAGGTGTTCAACACACATAATTATGGCCAATTAGTTGTAAAGACTAAATGAAATTGTTTTATTCCTTTCTATGCATTCGTATTTAGCCTAAGTGAGCTTAAATGAATATAAGTGAGATCCTAAAGACGTGGTAGCTAAATGTAAAGAGGTGCAGAATGATGTGTATATGCAGAATCGTAAGCAGGATTTTTATATGCACAAATATTTTAGCGTCTAAAACACGATTTCCAGAATATGTAGAGAGGATATGCTTGTTAGTGTTGTTTTAGCCTAAAATATGATCTCTAAGTGTGCATGGCAGTAGGAACATGATTGCAGAAACACTGGTTATTAACATATTTAATGCAGGATTTGCTAAGCAATATGATAGTGAAATGGACATGCTGAAAACAGTAAGTGTAAGTCCTAAGGAACATGATCTCTAATGCATAAAATGAATCTTAAGCATGGTTTCTATTGCGCAAGTAGTAATATAAACCTAATAATATGCTTTCTACCTTTTAACAACTATAGCATGCATATTTTTCCATCCCTTTCCACTAGACAACCCCATAATTGTTTACAAGTTATTATAGACCAAAAGATTGAATTACAAAAGAAGTGCAAAAATAAGAAGTTATAACCATAGGAAGCTTGATCTTGACTTCCTCTCTAAGTTATGTAATAGATCACTTCAATGCCAATATTATTCCAAAGCATTTCTCATATCTGGGTGTGTCGGAGTTCCATAAGGACCTTAAGGGATCCCGGGCAGTGCTCACACCCAGATTTGCATAACCAAACAGAATGAGTGCAGTGTGAAAATGTCAGCTTTTATGTGTCCAAGTTTTGAGGGAGCTCAAGGGTCCCAAGGCAAGGTTTCTAAGAGTAGGTGGGAGTAATTGACATAGTTTAAAAAGAGTTTTTTTTAAAAACTGGGTTGAAAGTAATCAGTAACAGAGGTGATTGGAAGCAGTTGTGGTAGTAAACAAAACTCAAGCTCCCAAGATGGGATCACACATAGAATCAATAGTCATACAGTCAAGGGGTTTGTGACACACATACATTTGGCTGTAAATGCATAACCACATTAAAGGTCTTAGAACTAGTTGGACATGTACAACAATGGCTGATACTAGCAGGATCACAGGCTAGTTAGAAAGAACATAAGCACATTGAATGGATAGGGGCTTGGGATGGAAAATGTGCAATAAGTGACTGACAGAGCATGCCTTGAAACACATATAGGGGAGTGCATAAATCTAAAGGGGAAGGGAAAACATTATAGCATGCTAGTAATGCACCTTAACAGAACCACAAGCAGGAATAGACCAAAAATGGAAGAAGCTAAAACAAATAAGGCAGCATGTTATTGTTGGAGCTCTAAAATTAAACTAGGACATACTAGTCAAAGAAGAAAAGTGCAGAAGACAAAAGTAAGCATGATTCCACAGTCTAGCCTTGGCTTTTAGCTAGCTGGACAAAGCAGTAGCACAACTAGTAATAGAGAAAGGAAGAGTTTTGAGTGTGTAAGCGTGTGTTATGAACTCAATTGTTCGTCTTTTAAAGAAGAGAGGGTAGGGTATTTATAACTTTGAAAATGAGTAGAAATTAAGGTAATAAGTAAAGTCTTAACAAAAATATGAAAATAATCACAACCAGAATCAATTAACACAAGTACTCCCCATTAATCAAGGAAGTACTTCTTAACAGATACTAATAGATATAATTAAGGAAAGAAAAATAATTTGAGGAAGATTGATTTCTAACAATATAAGGAATAGTAAAATGTGGAGTATACAATTGAGTCTTGGTACAGAATATATTTAATGGGGAAAGGATTCAGCAGGGTAAAACATCACAGTAAAGGAAAGGAATCAATCAATATTAAACAAAATGAGTGAAATTAGGGTTTATAAGAAAATCTTGAAATCAAACCGTCACTTAAGGAAATCAAGATCAATCAAGAAGTGGTCATGATTTTGCACTTCAAAATATAAATAGAAAGGAATAAACGAACGTATTAGACATGCAGGGTCAAACATATTGACAAAAAGGATCAAACTGGATGAACATACACATACAGGAGTGACATGAATAGGCTAAGGAATATTCAAAGCATGGTAATCAAAATGGTCAAGCAGTCATGGCTCACACGTAGAACCAAAGTGAAAAATCAGTCTTAATAGGTAAAGAAAGTCAGAAACAAGTGAAGAACCCTTTAAACTCATAGTAATGAGTGAGGGAAACCTTTTGAGCAATAGTTGAAAAAATGGTAAGAAATATGAATCAGTCAACAAAGAAAAGGATACAAATACAAAGAACTCAATCGAAATAAACATTCATACAAACAAACAAAGACAACTTTAGAACTCGGATAAAACCCAAAAGTACCTCGGGTTTTTAACATGATGAACCAGGTAGAAGAAAATATAAGCAAATCGTTTAACATAGTAAAATCATAAAACACATTGAAAATTGGAGAAAGTTTAGGAAACCCTAATTTGAAAATGAAGAGTTACTCTGAAAGAAAATAGAAGGAACTTTAAGAAAATACTAAAAAGTTCATAACAAACACAAATCTAAGATAGATTTGAAAGAAAGTTAAAAGATCTTAATAGCTAGTTTTTCACAGAACCCTGAAAAGTGAGAACGATTTCGAAAGGTTACCGATCTAGTTGGAAAAGCCATGGATCCGACTTGAACGGTTATAGGTGATCGAAAAAAGACCGGAGATAGAGGTTGAGCAGGGACTGGACCAGATTTCTTCGAGATCTATCCATGGAATTATGAAAACAGGTAACCAGTAGACATTGAAGACGAGTACATACCTCAAACCGCCATGGGAGTCCATGAATTAGGTAGGAATTTAATGGGATTATAGTGGATTTGGGTTGCAGCGGCTAGGGTTTAGGTGAGGTTGCAGAGAATTTTTGGAAGAGAGGGGATTCAAAGGCGGCGGATTGTAACAAATGAGAGGGTTTTGGGGGTCGTTTGTGATTAATTATGGTAAGGTGACATGGTGGCCGCTGATCAGAATGATCAACGACCTAGATTAAAAGGGTAGGTGGTGATCTGGGTTCGGGTTGGTTTTAAAAGATTATAGGTCGGATTTAAATTAGAAATGGGCCGGGGAATTGGGTTTGATTTGGGATTAAATTAAAAGCCAATTTGGGCTAAAATTTAAATTGCCACTTTTTTCCTTTTTAATTTATGAAAAATAGTGAATTGTTTCCGAAAATAAATTGGAAAATACTAAAATGATTTATAACACGTACTTAATAATTTAAAAATACCAGACTCAATTTTATGGATATAAGACACAATTAAACCTTCAAAATGACTAATATTGCAATTATGTGCAATTTAGCTTAAAAAATACTAAATAAATTTGTAAAAATATGTAAAATATTTTTTAACCATATTTTGGCATAAGTATGAAAATCCAATAGATGAATTACCCAAATAGTAATTTTGTTACTGAGATTGTATGGATTAAAAAAAGGGAAAAATAAATTAATTTAAAGCTTTAAAAATTATGAAAAAATAATATAATATTTGGAAATGCTTATATATGCATATATATGCTATTTTGAAGTTATTTTTCATATTAAAAATATATAAAAAAAATTGGGTATCAACAGAATATATATTTGTGTTTTGCTCATACTTGGAGAAATTTACATATTTTGCGGGCTGGCATTCCAGTCCCGGTCTATCTATTCCGTTCATTAGGCAAACTGGAGATATGTCGAGAGGTTGGTCAATGAACTGAGTGTCCTATGTCTTTTTCCGTCAGCACTTCGACTTGAAGTGTCCCCCTTATCGCCTTGTTAAATACCTCCTTGAGAAAACCCAATTGGGACAAAACTCAAATGAGGGGAAAAGATTACGACTTGGAGGATGCTAGTTATTAAAAGTTGAAGCACTTTTGTTGGATGACATTCTAGTTGTTTGGTAGTAGTTTTCTTTCCATTGTTTCTAGTTGAAATTACCATTCGTTTGTGCAGCTATGATTTTGTATGAGCCGTCACAATTCATTACTAGTTTGACTCCGCGGGTCTTTACTTGCTTGTGTTTTAGTCTTGAGCACGTAGTCCCTAACTTAGAGTGGTCTGATCTTGGCCATTTTGTTATAGTAACGTTCTGCATGTTATTGTTGGGCGATCATCTTTATGTAGGTAATATCTCTCCGTTCTTTGGCTTCGTCGAGTTTTTGCCTTCTGGTGTCATCGTTCCTCGGCCTGCTCTTATGGGAGTATCTCAAATAGGGCTCTCCAACTTCAACTAGTATTACTGCATCAGTCCCATAGACTAATGAGTAAGTCGTCTCTCCCATTCTCGTCTTTGGCGTTGTGCGGTAGGCCAATAACACTTCTAGTAATAGTTCCCGCCATAGGTCCTAGGCATCCTCAAGCTTTTTTATGATGTTTCTTATTGATTATTGGATGATTCCTCTTTACTCGTTTTCTAGGGGTGGTATCGGGTGGAGATTCCTCTTTCGATATTACACTTTTCAAAAAATTTGGCAACCCTTTTTCTAGTAAAGTGGGGTCCGTTATCGCAGCTGATCTCTTTGGGGAGGCCAATGTGGCACACAATATTTTTTCATATTAAGGCGATCACTTCCTGTTCGTGTATATGAGTGAATGATCCTGCTTCCACCAATTTAGAAAAATAGTCAATTAAAACCAAATGAAAATATATGTTATCTCATCCCGCAGGAAAGGGGCCGATGATGTCCATCCCCTACTTGATGAAGTTCCAGAGAGAAGTGACTGAGTGGAGATGCTCGCTTGCTTGGTGGATCATTGAGGTGTATTTTTGGAATTGCTCTCATCTTTTTACGAAGTCTACGACCTCTTTTTTCATAGTCAGCCAGTAGTAACTTTCCCATATGAGGCATCTGACCAGAGCTCGATTGCCAAAATGAGCCCGCATTGGCCTTCTTGGACATCTTCTAGGACGCGCCGCATTTTATTCCCAAGTATTTTGGTTGGGCGACATATGTCCTCTTGTATATATCGTTGTGAATGATGTTGTACCTGGACTCTTGCATATGAAGTTTTTTGGCTTCGTTTTTATCATCTGGGAGTACGCCATCTTGCAAGTATGTAACAACATGGTTGTGTCAGTACCAATCTAGATTTATAATCCTTACCTCGATTTGATCTATAGATGAGTGGAGGAGGGTGACCATGTTTCCTTCTCCGATTATGTTTTTAGTGGTGGCCGCTAATTGGTGAGGCCATCAACTTCATTGTTTTATGTTTGAGGGATTTGTTCGGGTTGGCATTCATCAAACTCAGGCAGTAATTTCCAGATTTTAGCTTGGTACTTTTGCAACCTTTTCTCTTTGATTTGGAAAGTCCCTGTGACTTGGTTGACGACGAGCTGAGAGTTGCATTGTAGGATGACCTACCTCGCCCCATACTTGAGTTCTAGCCTTAATCCTTCAATCACAACCTCAAACTCGACCTCATTGTTAGTCATGTCCGGGCACCTTATGGACTGGCAAATTACTTCGCCTGTCGGGACCTAGAGCACGAGTCCTAGTGCAGACCCTGATGCATTAGAAGCTCCATCGGTGTACAAAATCCATATATCTTGTGTTTTCGGTGAAGTGTGGGCGGCTTCTTTTCCGACTTCAGGCATTATTTTTGCACTGAAGTTTGTGACGAAGTCGACGAGAACTTGTGATTTTAACTCTGTTCGTGGTTGATATGTGATATCGTGCTTGCTTAATTCTATGGCCCACTTAGCGAACCTCCTCGATAACTTGGGTTTATGCAAAATACTTCTCAAGAGGAAAGTTGTGAGTACCGAGATGGGGTGGCACTGAAAGTAGGGTCTAATCTTTCATGAAGTTACGACCAAAGCTAGGGCCAGCTTTTCGTGTTGGGGGAAACTTTGTCTCGCTGCCGATTGAGGTTTTACTAATGTAGTAGATGGGAGATTGCTTACCTTTGTCTTCTCGGACTAGGACTGCACTCACTGCTACTTCTGATACAATGAGATAGACGCGAAGACATTCCCCAGGTTCTACTTTGGTAAGCAACGGTGGTGATGATAGATAAGCCTTTAACTCTTTCTGGGATTGAACACACTCGAAAGTCCATAGGAGGTGTTGTCCTTTTTGAGTACTTTAAAAAAGTTATGACACCTGTCAGATTATGGCGAGATGAATCTCGACAATGTGGCGATGCCGCCTGTCAGCTTCTAAACCTATTTTTTGCTGGTTAAGTGTTCTAGTATCCTTTCTATGGCTTTGATTTGGTTGGGATTGACCTCGATGCCTCTTTGTGATACTAGAAAACCCAAGGATTTTCTTAAGGATACGCCGAACGCACATTTATCAGGATTTAGTTTCATCCCATATCGCCTGAGTATGTCGAAGGCCTCTTTCAAGTGGTCGATGTGATATGCTTTTCTTTTGGACTTGACCAACATATCATTTATTCAGACCTCCATGGTCTTGCCGAGTTGGTCTTTGAAAATTCCTGTCACCACCTTTTGGTATGTTCCCTCTGCGTTTTTCAGTCCGAAAGGCATCACCCAGTAGTAATATGTTCCTTGGTGGGTGATGAAGTTGGTCTTCTCCTGGTCCTCCTCTTCTATGAAGATCTGATTATAGCCCGAATTGGCATCTAAGAAGCTTAGCAGTTCACGCACGGCCTTTGTGTCAATGAGCAAATCGATAAGGGGTAGCGGGAATGAGTCTTTTGGGCATGCTTTGTTCAAATATGTAAAGTCTACACACATCCACCATTTTCCTTTCCTCTTTTTCAACATAACCATGTTGGTGACCCATTTGTGGTATTTTGATTCCCTGATAGAGCTGTTTTCCAGCAATTTTTCAACCTCCTCTGGACCCCATCATTTATTGCAAAATTGAACTTTCGCCTAACTTGCCTTACCGGGGGTAGAATGGGTCGATGTTCAAATTGTGTGTCGTGACCCTTTTTGGGATACCGGCTATGTCTGCATGGGGAAAAGTAAACAAGCCTGCATTATTAGTTAAGAAATGATGGATTTTACCTGGTTCCTGAAGCTCGCAACCGATGTAAGCCTTCTTGTTGTAGTCATTGTCATCAAGTTAGACGGGGTCAAGGTCTTCTATGGTTGATCCCGTGGCCTCTATTATTTTGGGATGTCTGATGACGTCCGTTTTTTCATCACCTCTCGACATCGACCCTATTAATTTATATACCACTTTTGCTTTTCCCTTCAATTATTGGGTATATGTGTGATCCTGGGTGATGCGATAGTATTCTCAGGATGTTCATTATTCTCCTCGTATGCTGAACACACCCTATGGGGTGGGAAATTTGATAGCCTGGTACAAGCTGGAGTGGATGGCCTTCGTGGCGTGTATCCAAGGTCGACCTATTATGGTGTTATATGCCATGTCCTGGTCTATTGTGAAACGTGGTTTCCAGAGTGACGCCGAAATTCAGGACGAGGAGTTTGATTTCTCTAGATGTTCGTTCAACTACATTGTTAAAACCGGTTAGCGTGATGCAGCGAGGCACTATCTTATCTTTGAGTTCCATTTGTGCAAGTTATCGAGGGTGGATAATACATGCGCCGCTACCATCGTCCACCATAATGCAGCTTACATCTGTATCTAATATTCATAAAATGATAACTAGAGCATCATAATGAGGGAAATCCAAACCGTGAGTATTCTGACTTATTGAATATGATACTTTCTTTGAGTTTGTCGTACATTTCGTAAGTGATTGATCATTTAAGTTTGTGGGTTGTGGTGAACTTTACGCTATTGATTGATGCGTCATTGTTGCCTCTGATGATCATTTGAATGGTGCGAGTTGATAAAGGTGGTTTTGGCAGCCCTTGGTGTTGCTCACTTCCTTGGGCGAAGTTGGCCCTTCCTCGGTCGCTCATCAACTCTTTCAAGTGCTCTTGGTGAAGCATGTTCATGAGCTTCTTCCTTAGAGCGATGCAGTCCTCAATTTTATGACCTCGCTCCTTGTGGGATCCACTGAGGGCATTTGACTTCCTGGTGCTCTCATTAGACCTCATCTTTTGTGGCCACTTCACTTTTGGGCCGAGCTTCTCCAATGCATAGACTATTTCTGAAGGTAAGACACAAAACTTATGGGTAGATAGTAAAGGGGGCATACCTTTCTCGATCCGATGAATCCCTTTCCTTGTCCTAGATGGACCTTCTTCGTGACGGGAATGGGTAATAATGGTGCCCCTCATATATGGCTAGTGCCTTTCTCGATTGGGTCATGGAGCTGCTAGATCGCTTCTAGCATCATTTCTTTAACTTTCTTGGACCCAGTCTGTACTGAGGTCAACTGCTGGGTCAGCCCATTTAGGTAGTCTTCGTTGGCACGGACTTCGGCAAAATAAGCATTGTGTATTTCATTTCAAGTGGTTGGGGGATATTAAATAAGCTGACTCAGCAACTTTCTTGTTGCCCTCCAACCGTTTTCGTTCAGACCATTTTGGAAAGTTGGTACAGCCATGCCTTCCGATTCATTTAGTAATGCCATCCTTACACGGTTGAATCAAGCGAGGAATTCCCTTTGTCCCTCTTCTGGTGATTGTTTGATGGCAAATACATCATTCACTGGTGCCTCTGCCTTTTTGGCTCCAGCATGGGCCATTACAAACTTGTTTGCCATCTCTTAGAATATTTCAATGGAGCATATGGGAAGCTGTGAATACCGAGTTAATGCGCTTCCGATGAGGGTTTCTATTATATACCATACTTTTCTACAGAGGATTTGAGACACTACTTTTACTGACCACGATTGTTAATATTAGCGGAGAGAGAGTGAGATCACTTTGTGTGTATATTATATATAAAAATATACCGAAATATTTATATATTGGGGAAGCAATCTCTACAAATTTACAGCGACATAATTTGGGCGTATTGGATCTCATTTGAAAGGTAAAAAAGTGTACTTTTTCTTTGATATATATATATATATATATATATATATATATATATATATATATATATATATATATATATATATATATATATATATATATATATCAAAGAAAAAGTATACTTTTTTCCTTAAAAGTTAAGGAATATGCATTACATGAGATTTGTAGTTAGTGTCACATAGGACACTTTAATTACATAAGCTTGATAAGGTATTACAAGAATCATAGGATAAGAGTTTTTCAAAAATATATTGTTCTAGTATATCATGTTCTACTAGGATGTTAACATCTGCTGGCGGATCAACAAAAACTTTATTCTTCTTCCTGGCATTAGCAGTTCTCATATGTGTTAGCTGGTGAGCTATCTTATTCCCTTGTCGGAACTCGTGTTGGAGGATGACCTACTTTTGTTGGTGTATTAACGACCTAGATTTATGAATTGTGTTAGCATATAGATTATTTCCTTGTTGGATTGACAGAATTACCTCCGTGGAGTATGTTTTAATTTTAGTGGAAACAACCGTCAATCATGGACAGTTTTTAGTCCTTCTAGTAGGGCTTTGATCTCAGCTTGTAGACTACCATTTGCATGTGCAGATTTGTTGTAGCCGACAATTCAGTCACCCTTGGTATTCCTGATTATCCCACATAGGCCACACGTTTGCATGTTTTGGTGGAAACTGGCATCAATGTTTAATTTAAACCATCCTATTGGAGGTTTATGCCATCTAACCTTAATATAGAGTTTTGGAGATGGTAACACATATTTTTTAGTTAAAAGGTAAAATTCAATAGCTCTATCCATAATGAGATTAATATTTATAGAGAAATTGGTATTGTTTTGGTTGTTACTATTCCTATTAATCCAAATATGCCAAATACCAAAAGGGAAGAAAAGATTCCAATTTAACAAATTATTATTAAGGGGGTAGTTAAAATTTTTTAATTGGATTAGCCAGTAATCACCATCTTCCCTATAAAAATATTGTCATCCAAGGGTTTCCCAAAGATGTTTGCTTAATTGGCATTTAAGGAAGATGTGAGTAATAGATTCATCCATATGATTCTTACATATTGGGCAATGAGGGTCTATATTAAGACCCATTTTTGTTAGATATTATCTACAAGGAATTCTATTGTGAAGACATTACCAAAGAAAGAATTTGATTTTATTAGGGCATGGCAAGTCCCAAATCTAATTAAAATCCATATCCTTACTCACATTAGTGTCATTAAAGAGTAGCAAGATTTGCTTGTGAAGAGGCCTTTTGTATTGAGGGACCAAATAGGGATATCACTTTTAGGATTTTTAACAAGGATTTTTCCCTTTGATATGGAATCTTTAATATCATCGGGAAAATTGATGGATATATTAGCAAAGTGCCAATTATTGCCATCAAAGATATCTCTTAGTTTTAAAGAATAGTCATTCTTTAATAACGGGCCTTCTATTCTGTTTCTAAGAATATCCAGGTTTGGAATCCAATTGGTCTCCCAAATTTTCATATTTGAGTAGTGGTGAAGTTTTCAATTGATACCTTTGGAACATATTTCCCATCCCTTTTGAATATTTTTTCATATAAAAGAAGTATTTCTATTGTTGTAGTTGTTGGCATAGGCAGAAATGACAAGGTGAGCCCATGGGGTGGTAGGGTGTGTAATGGTTCTCCAGGCTAGATTAGCAATATTACAAATATTTTTATCCTTGGCTTTGTGGAGACCCATGCCTCCAATGCTTTTAGGTTGGCAAACTGTTGACCAATTAATGAGGTGAATTTTTTGCTTCTCATTTGTAGTACCCCATATGAAATCACGTTGGACTTTATCAATTTTTTTGAGGATGTTCATAGGGAGGAGGGTAAATTGCATGTAATAGTTAGGAATTGAGTTTAGACAAAAAAGAGAGAGAGTTGTCCGGCCTTCTATATTCAGAAAATTTATTTTCCAATCCATTAATTTGGCTCTCATTTTGTCAATACTGAATTGATAGTCTTTCGGTCTAGGGTGATTATTAAGGATAGGAAAGCCTATATAGGTAACAAATAAATCACTTTTTTTAATGTTGAGAATACTGGTAATTTCATTAGTAAGATTTTTAGGAAATTTGTGGAGAAGATAATTTTTGACTTAGAAGTGTTAATATATTGGCCTGAGAAATTACAAAAGTGGTCTAGGCATTTTTGAATTATATGGCTTGACTTCATATTGGCTCTGGCCATTAAGTAAGATCGTCAGCAAAAAATAGGTTGGAGAATTTGGTACCTTTTTTTCCTATGGTAATTGGATCCCAATTTCTAACATCAACTTAATGATTTATATAGCGTGACAATATTTCAAGGCAGAGGATGAAGATATATGGAGATATAGGATCACCTTGCCTGATTCCTCAGCTCGGTTGAAAAAAAGTAGTGATAGAGACATTCACTAGAACAGCTATCGAGCTAGTTGAGATGCTGATGAGTTTCTTAAATTTATGAGGGAATTTAAATAAGTTACGGTGTGGTGTATGAAGGACCATTCTAAACGATCAAAGGCTTTTTCAAGGTCAATTTTTAGGATCATATGACCTTGTTTTCCTTTTAACTTGTGAATTTTTAAAACAAGTTCCTATATGATAATAGCATTATCCAAAACCCTTCTATTTATTATAAAGCTAGCTTGGAATGGGCTGATAAGTTGGTCAAAGAAAGGTATAAGTCGATTTGCAAGGATTTTTATGATTACTTTATAAATGGCGTTGCAAAGACTAATGGGTCTAAAAATTTTTATGTTTGGGTATTTTTGGGAATAAGGCACAGGTAGATTTTGTTAAGTTCAGGGGAGATCGTTTGAGTTCTAAAAATGTCATGGCACAAATTTGTGACAGAGGGTCCTATTATATCCCAATACCTTTGAAAAAAAGAACGAATGAAGGCCATCTTATCCAGGCGCTTTAAAAGGTTTAAAGGAAAAAATAACCTTTTTAACCTCAATACTAAGAAGAGGGTTATCTTAGGCTATTGAGGTTTGAGGAATTTTGAGTGATATTCTTTTAAGGACTATCACTACTAGAATTTTTGTGAGTGGTAGAAAAAATAATAGTGAAATAGTTACAAACGTGGGAGGTAACTAGATGAGAATCATTAATCAAATTTCCTGCTTCATCTTTAAAGAAATTGATCTTATTTCTTCTTTTTCTGTTGGTTGCCGAAATGTGGTAGAATTTGGTATTTGCATCTCCCTCGTTGAGCCACATAACTGTTGACCTTAATTTCCAATAGTTCTCTTCTATTATTAGAAGTTCATTGTAATCTTTGTTTAGGTTTGTTTCTAGGTTTTGAAGGAAATACTATAAGGGTAATTTTTGAAATTTTGAATACCATGTAGCCGAGCTAGTATTTTTTTTTTCCTACTATATTCCCAAAAGTTTGGTGTTTCCAAACATTGACTTTTTCTATAAACAAAATGCTAGCCCTATTATAATCGTTATTTGTCCAATTGTCCTAGACCGGGATTTTGAAACTAGGGCGCTTACACCAGTAAGTTTCAAGTCGAAAAGGAGGCTTGTATTGATAATTATTTTTAGGGATTAATTCTACTAAAATGGGATTGTGGTCCGAGTGGGTTTTAGGCAGATGTATAATAGAAGATTTAGGAAAAAGTTTAATCCAATCTTCATTTCCTAACACTTTGTCCAACCTTTTCATAATCAAACCCCTATTCTTGTGTCTATGGTTTGACCATGTATATTTACACTCTTTATAACCTAAATCAATTAAATTACAATTATTAACCTTAGACCAAAGATATTTTGCCCTACTGTTCTTTATACTATTACCACCAAATTTTTCGTTTGAGCAAAAAACATCATTGAAATCTCCTCCTAATAACCAAGGCCCATTATAACTTTTGCTAATGTTCTCAGTATTATCCCACATCTTATTCCTATGAAGCATGTCTGTACTAGCATAAATAACACTAAAAATCCAGTTTTGACGTATAGGGGTTACCTCAATCGTAGCATGAATATCCTGATCACTTCAAACAAAATTTTGAATGGTGACAATTTCATGATTGAACAAGACCACTATCCCACCTGCCTGACCTTTAGCTGTCACTTATATGAACTCAGTAAAACCATAATCATCCAGAAGCTTCAAGTGATTCCCCATCCTGGTTTCTAGCAATGCTACCGTGCATGGTCTATGTGTATCCACCATTTCCCTGAAGTTCCTCCTAAAGTTATCATTGTTCCCTCCCCTTATGTTTCAAATGATAATGTTAGTAGGTCAATTCATGGAGATATTAAGGTTTTGGTTGGGTGGATTCCCATTCTCCCTCACTTCTCCTAGTACTGGGTTCCTCCTCAATGATGAAACTAGGATCATGGCCCGGTTGCCCACAGTTGGATCCTGTGGAGGTCTTATGTCCATCGAGCATTTATATAATGCTTTTGGGCAACTGAGAACCTGCCTCTTCTCTTGCCTGTCCAAAAAAAAGAAACACTTTTACTCCGTCGAGACTTAAGATTTCTAGGACTCTTTCTAAGAATAGGTTTATGGGTTCTTCCTCCTCTTCCATTTCTGCCTCTACTGGATCTGGCACATGCACTTGATTTTGGGGAGGAGAGGGAGTTCGTTGTTGAGGGTGTGGTACTTGTGGCTCTTGGACTGGTTGAGGTTGTTCCCATGGAATGAATATAGGGTTCAGTTGAGATAGATTCTCTGGAATGAAGAAAGGCATGTCCATTAATGTGTTTTGAGGATAGATTGGATTGAAATGTGGAGGAAGGTTCCACTGGTTCCTCATTGCATGAACCAGTTGTGGATTCACTGATGGTGCTAATAGTTGAAGGATGTTGTTGAGCCATGCCTGATTGAGGTAGTTGTTCATGGACGACTTCATGCCTTCTGTCACTAACTGCGCTAGGTATTGAGTATCGTGGAGGATGATGATCGAGTCCTGGCCATTGATTTGGACATTGAACGAGCATGCATGGCCCATCAGACCCATCTCCATCTATAACACATGTTAATAGTTTTGTGCTTGAGGTAGTTGGACATAAATTATTTGAGAGTATGCTGGTTGAGTGTGTAGAGGTGGAATGTTTTCCATGGTGATTCTGGTTTGGCGAAGTCTTTGTCTCCTCTTTAGAGATGAAGGTAAGCTGGGCATTGTGACCGGCGTTTGTACTTGAGGATTTTAACTCAGGCATGGGGAATGGAGTATTGGGTATATGGGAGGGATTGGTTGATAGGATAATAATTGAGTAGCTTTTTTGCATGTCGTTTGAGTCCCCAAGGATAAATTTTATTGGTTGAATTCCTATATCCTTTGCGTGTTCTAAGTTAACAGCCATTTGGCTTATTTTGAAAAAACAAAGTGTACTTTATTTGCACGTATTTTCTATATTTGCTAAACCAGTTTATATAAATTGATACGCTTATATACAATTATGCATATTATTTTTTTATGTTTTGATGTGTTGCTATTGGATTCTTTTATTTGTTGTATTTTGTTTTGTAATTTTGTTCGCGGTGATCTCAAAGTTTAATTTCGGTTTAAATAAGATTTTTTATGATAAGTTGGGAATGAAGTATAAAAAAAAAAGATGCTTGGAGTTATTTTTGCTAATTATTAACCATTTTGACTATTTAGATTAAAGTTAGATACATTTTGATATGGTATTTATCTTGAGTGGAACATTTTGTAAAAAGGTTGAAAAATATAATAGCTATTAATATTACTACTTTCGAATATGCTTTAAATTATACACATAATATAAAAAAATTTATGACATTTTATTTATTATAAAGATAAAAATTATTTTGCCAAAAGAAAAGAAGGTTATTTTTTTACCATTTTAAGAATTAAGCGCACGAGAATTTTTACACTTTATATGAGATTAGGAAAATTTTAAGTTGAGAAAACATATGTATTTTTACATGGATGTTTTAATAAAATAATAGTGTATGTATTTATTTGGTATGGTACCACATGATCATAATAGTAGGTTATATAAAATGTAATAAAAATAAGTAGAATTTTAAGTAATTTAAGATAATTTTTAATTACGTGAATAATTGATTAATTATCGGATAACGGGACATTTCCTAATTACCTAATAATTGGATAAAGATTAAACTTACCTACATAAACCCCACGTGGCAGCCCCCTTTTGATTTAGAGATGACTCATTAATCATTTATTGACACATTAAGAATTGGTTTACAGTTCTGGTTTACCCGAAGAGAAGGAATGGAAGGTAAACATGTACCAACTCATCCAGAAGTTCCAGGTGAACCAACAAAGACAGGAACGGCAATTCTTGAAACTACAACTGCTACTATTCAAGGCTTTGGTCCTATAAACAAGATTCATCAGCACCCTTGCGCGTTAGATTTGTTTTACTTATATTTCTCTTAATCATGTTATTCACAGAGGCGAGTTTATGAGGGGGGGGGGGGGGGGGGTGGTTTGATTCATCAAACCTATAGTTCGCTTAGGTTTAGTTACTAGGTACATAATTATACATATTTAATAAATTCTTTAATATAAATATAGGTTTTAAGTAAAAGCTATTACTTTATTTTATAGAGTGAATTTGAACATAGACATATTTAGGTATTACACAACCTAATATAAGTGGCCATAGTTAATAATTTAGAATATTTAAAATTCATTTCAATTTAAAATGTTTAGAAATCATTTCAAAAGATGTTTAGAACTCTATTGATGTTCTAAGTCGTATTAGTGTCATGCAAATTGAAATCATCTGGAGTATTTTGTTTATCTTTTAACTACATCTTAGAAAAAAATTCGTGTTCCTCTTTTTTTTTTCTTTTTCTTTTCGGCCATTGTGGGGGGTGAGGAAGGATATACCTTCTAGGATGTAATAGTTAACTAATGCTTAATTAACATATTGTGGACTGTTTTTATTTTTTTTGAAGTCAGAACTTTGTTCTGATTGCTGTACATGCTGTTGATTTTGTGTGTTGAATTTCAAGTTGCTTGGCTAGCGTTTCGCCACAAATTCCAAATTGTTTTGAAAAATTCGATTTGGGTAATGTTAGGTTTGAAAATGAAAATGTGTTTTCAAAATATATTTTTCAATTTTAATTTGGAAAAATATGTATATAATTTCCAAGTTTTGAGATTTTGGTCAAAAATCAACAATTAGGGTGGGATTTGGGGTTTGAGATTTGGGATTTTGCCAAAATGTAGGTAAATTTATGACCAAACATGAGTTTTGAAAATAAATTCTAAATTTATTTTGACAAAACTGATGGCCAAACGAGTCCTTGGTTATTTGTACTATACGCATCTCTATTTTCAGGTTCCATTTCTATGGACATGAGTCGACAAGTTGAGGCGCACCACTTATGCGGTCACTAAAACAGAAGCATTGTATCATATGTTCTTGGGTCTCAGAAAATTACGTAAGTTGAAAAAAGGCGAAATACATAAACGGCCCATTCAAGTTGTCCTCAACGACCGGCTGAACACCTCAACTAAGGCTATTTCCAGTTAGACATTTTATTTATTCACAAAAAAAGATCAACTAAATACCCGATCATGTCAGCCTCCATTGCGTGAAATTCACTCTCTGGGACGCGTGTTTTCAACCTAAAATTAGGTTTCTTATTTTTTTTTACTAAAATAATGTGGACCCCACCTAATTTTCACACCCCTTCTTCTTTAATTTTCTCCTCCATCATTCAACACCCTCCTCTACCCTAAATCACCTTTGCCTGCATTACAACCAATCTGAAAATGCGAAACATAAACTTCCAAATCAGTAGCTCCTCCACCTTCCACCATTAATCCACCTCCTCTTCTTCAATTTTGAGAAAAATATAATAATTAACAACAACCACTCCACCGTAACAACTTCACTAACCACCCACAAAAATTCAATCCCATTTTACTCATGGTTAGAGCTGCTGGATCTTTGCAGCTTTTGTTCGTCAGAGAAAAATAGATGCTAGGATGACTATTTTTAGTGATCTCTTCCATGATATTAAGGTGGAGTTTCAGTTGGTAAAAAATGGAAGAAAAGAGAGAGATGGTTAGATGGATGCTCTACAAGTTGTGGCTTTTTTCCGGTGAGGCAGATGATATTTTGGCATTGCTTTTCTTTTGGGTCTTACTCCATTTTTTCAGAGAAGAAAACCTCCCAGGATTTTCTTAAATGGTGATGTATATCACTTGATGTCCATACCCTGTAGAAGCTTGAGATAAGCGAAAGCTCCAACTCCTCCAAAATGATTTCGCTCAGAACCTACTAGGTAACTAACATAAGAGGTCTTTTTGGGGAGTGGGGGTGAGGGTGGGGAGAGGTAACGGAAGAAGATGAAATAAGAGGGGCGGCAGTGTATGATTACTTGTAAAAAAGAAAAAGGTTTTTTCCTTTAATTTTTTTTATGTTAATTACATTTGTCAATTTTTTATTATAATATACGCGTGTCATTCTTTAATTGGTTTATTTGACATGTCATTAGCGAATGTAATTCACGCATATAGTTTTCCGGACTCGATGTTCACGTGGTATACTTAATAGCCACTTGATTAATCATGAAATATATATATCAAATGGTCTTATAACATTCCGAAAGGCATAATGGTCTTATGACAACGCATAAATTTATTTCATGATATTATTGAAAGGCATAATGGTCTTATGACATTCCGAAAGATTTTATTAACATACTTCTCATACATTACATTCATTTACATATAAATTCACCCATGACTCAGACGGTGTTATATATATATATATATATATATATATATATATATATATATATATATATATATATATATATATATATGGGGGATATGGGAAGAGGTTACGGCGATATATACGCAGCACCACCTGATCAACTGGTAAACGATGTGATGTTGCCACAGTGGCTGAAATATAACTCAGACGACATTACACACACACACACACCTGGCTGAAATATAACTCAGACGACATTACACACACACACACACACACACACACAATATATATATATATATATATATGTATATATATATGTATATGCATATATATATGTATATGTATATATGTATATGGGATATTAGAAAATATTACGGCGTTATATATGCACCACCTGATCAGCTGGTATACGTTGATGATTTGCCCACAGTGACCGAGATGATATGATGGGATGCCCTCAGAGGCTTGATTATATTATGTACATACAGACCTATGCATTACATGATATTTATACGCATATGCATGAGCTTATAAATATTTCATGATTTACGGAGAGATCCAGATCTACAGGTATAGATAATCAGTTGACGAGCCCTCATAGTAGGCGAGATTGGCATTTAGCGAAGGATCGGAAAGACTCCACCTCCTTCGGAGTGCAGCCGAGTCTATGAGTCATCGTGTCAAAGTTTTGCTATAGATTTACGAGCAGGCCGGTAACCTGTCCAATTTGATGTTAGTTAATCTTAGAGGCTTTGTAGACAGAGGTTCATTTTGTATACTATATCAGAGGCTTTGACGGCCCATATGTATTTATGTTTTAAGAAAAGTGATTCAATAATACAATATCTTCTCATTTATAGTTATACAATGCGAGTTGTGGCCATGTTGGCCCATGATAGTTACAAAGAAAATAAAAGAGCTGCAGAGTGGCTAGCTCGGGTCAGTGCGGCATTGAGTGCCAGCCACGCCTCCCCAGGTTTGGGGCGTGACAATTTTGCCAAATGTTTTCAATAGTTTAGAGGATACTTGTTCTTTGCTGAGATTGTTCCCTTTACCGCAGTGACGTAGTAAGTCACATGATCTTTAGGGTCGGTCGTACCGTCATATATATTTAGGTAAGGTGGCATTTTGAAGGTCTTGGGTATCGCATGCCGTTCCAGATCATCACTGTAGGGTTGTTCAACGAACCGACCATCATCTTTTTTTGGTAAGAGTTAGGGGAACCCAGTATTTTATCCACCTTTTCTTGATGCTCTTTCATTTGGTCTCGAAACATTTTGTTTTCGTTTTCCATTTCTTCCATCTTCCTCAGAATGGCTGTGAGGATATCGTCACCTGCATTACTAATATTGTGAGTGGTACCTGTTATTAGAGGGAGGGGGCCGTGTTGCTCGGCCATTATTAGTGCAACACAAGTCCTTGCATTTTCTTTGATTGCTTTTTGGGTGGGCTTGTCGAGGATGCCAGTCATCATGTTTGTTAGCCAAGCCTCAAGTAGTTTCTTCACTGCTAGTGGCGTCTATTCCTTTGTGGACGCGGAAGCCCCCTTACCGTGGGATATTGTGATACTATCATGGGGGAGGGGTGAGCCACTTCGTCCGGGAGAGGAATTTGGCGTTACATCTTCACCCTTCGTTTTAGAAATCCCGTTGATGGTGTTTAAGAGGTTGGTGGTAAGATCGGTCACTGCCTTCATCCTTTCTTTTCCGTTACCTGCCATGTTAGATCTGTGTGTACAGGAGAGTAGGGGTTTTGCATTTTTTTTTTGTGTGCTAGTTGTAGATCTAGAAGAAACTAAAATTTTAACTAGGGAATCCACATAGAAGGCGCCAAATTGTTTGACCAAAAAATATAAATCTTTGGTTAAACTAAATAATTTTATGTAATCAGGGGCTAAACCTAGTTAATGATAATAACTTCAGATGTATAATCTATTAATATAAATAATATAGAGCTGCATTGAAAGACGATTAAATTCAGTGTGCATAAAATATTTCAAGATCATTAATGAAAAGGGAATATCAAGCAATAAATAACAATAAGTGACATTAAAGTAAATAAGGAGAATAATTTACCCAATATTGAATGTGGTGGATGATTTCTCCTTCTGACAATGATGAATAATAGACAAATATTAAAATATTGGGATCCTTCTCGGATCTGATGGAAAAAGTGTGAAATAATAGACAATTGAATCTCTTTAAAAAGATAGTATTTGTATTTTATCTAGAGATAAAGTCTGGTTTTGAGAGAATATTACATGCCTTTCACATTATGTCTCTTTCTATTTATAAGGGACATACCCTTAACTAATCCTAAAAGTACAAGTACAGAGAATATTCAACGAAATATTCTCTTAAAGATCATATCACTAAACCAGTCATTACTGCCCCTTTTGATACTTGACCTCGCCCATAATTGACTGCTCGGCTATGAGTCCTTCTGGTTACTAGTCGAACTCGGTCAAATTACTTTTTGCAATGCCACTTCATGTCGAATATTCTTAGGCATATTTAGACCTATACAATCGCAAAACATAATTGATAGGATTATAAAGAATTCGTTTAAGACCTACCTGGAAGCTAAAAGTTATATAGCATCCAATGTTAGTGAGAAGTATTCTGGAGATGTCTGCCAGTTTACTTTCTTATCCTTACTGGCGTTATGTTCCACCCCATTGTGGGAACCCGAATAAAGGCAAACACCAACGGCTGTTACCGGCCAATGGTGTCTCACAACAACTTAACTAAAAACAATAACATGATAAATTTACCTTAAGAATTTCTTTTGTCTTGTCATGACCAAATCCATTAGCAAGATGTAGATCTCCTTGCAACTTCCCCACAATGTTCATCTCAGTGTGGCAGGATTATCGTCCCAATCTGGTGTCCCGAAAAGTCTGCTGTGAGAATGTTCTCAACTGAGGCCTAACTCAACAAGATCGGACACTATAACACTGGTCCTGAGAGATTTATATATACTATATTTTTGATAGGATTTTTGGTAGACATGAATGTTGGCTATTCAGCATAACGCTAAAGTCAACACACAAGAAAATAAACCTGTACTAGCTTAAAAAGCAACAATTGAAATGACCATGTCACAACTAGCGGTGGAAATTTGACCCGAAACCCATTTGACTAAGGACCTTTCTTACTTCCATTAGATTAGCAGAGAAGTACACTATGAGCAAGCTTATGGTACGACCACGGGATTCACATGAACTTCTTTGTGAGAGTGAGCGACTTTTATTCAATTGTGAGATGTCTTTAAATTATTTTTAAAATTATACTTGAATATGTGGACTATTGTTATATTCACTCACTTGTTCGTCAGTAAGGGCACATGGTCTCATGACGAATTGGTAATGTTGTTAACTTCTTTGTTGGGTGAGTGCACGAGTTGAGGGTGCTTAATAGTAACACATCGGCTCTTGAGGTAGGGTGGTTATGGGTAGGTTGTTGAAATTGGTTGAATTAAAAAGCTTATACTTGGGCATGTTAAAATAGAAAGAATGTGAATTTCATATGTTCATGCTTGATTGCAGTTATCGACCATAATCAAAGGTAGAGTGTATGATTGGAAAAAAAATGAATTGCTCCTCTATTGTTGATGTGTAAGTTGTTGGGGTGTAGATGATAGTTTCATTGCTCGAGTGTGATGACCCGGCCGGTCGTCTCATGAGTTATCGGTCCGTTTCCCCCATTTCTACTTCTTATTGATTTGTTCATTTGTGTTTTGAGGTATCGGGTTGGTTGGATTGAATTTGTATTGGTTTCGGTGGAGTTTGAGACACTTTGTTTCTTTTTAAGAAGGCTTAAGTTGAAAAAGTCAACCGGATGTTGGCTTATGTGTTAGAGGTCTCGGATGTGAGTTCTGATGGTTTGGTTAGCTTCAGGAGGTGATTTGTGACTTAGGAGTGTGATTGTAATGGATTTTTGAGGTTCGAAGTAGAATTAGGCTTGAATTGGCGAAGTTGATATTTTGGCGATTTCCGGTTGATAGGCGAAATTTTGATATAGGGATCGTAATGGAATTCCGAGAGTTCCAATAGCTTCGTTATGTCATTTGGGATGTGTATGTAAAATTTTAAGTCATTTGGATGTGGTTTGGTTGGATTTTTTATCAAAAGCGTATTTCGAATGATTTTAGAAACTTAGGCTTGAATTTGATGTGTTTTGGATGAATTGATGTTGTTTGAGGCATTTTGAGGATTGGAACAAGTTTGAATAAGGTTTTAGGATGTGTTGGTACTTTTGGTTGAGGTCCCAAGGGCATCGGGATGATTTCGGGTGGCTAACAGTGTGGTTTAAGATTTGTTGTAGCAGCTGGTATTGCTGCTTCTAGTGTTTTTGCACCTACGGTTTGGGGACCACAGGTGCGGTGTCGCATGTGCGGAAGGGAAGGCGTAGATGCGGCATGGGGACCGCACCTGTGGAGTCGCAGATGCGACCATTTGACCGCAAATACGGTATGTGGTTGTTAAGTGAGTTCCGCAGAAGCGGAGGAGTTGACCGCATATGCGGTACATCAGAAGCGGGTTTTGGACCGGCAGATACGGAAAGGCCTGGGCAGGCAATATATTTTATTTCATTTCGCGATTTTGGGTTATTTCACCATTGTTGCCTTCGACCTTGGAGCTTTTTGGGCGATTCTGAAGAGAGAAATCAAGAGACTTCGTTAAGGTAAGGAATTTTGGACCTAAAACTCAATTCTATGGTTGTATCATGAATTTAAGGCTGTAATTAAAGGAATTAAAAGGCTAAAATGGAGGATTAGGGCTTGTGTTTAGGAGGCCTTTAAATGGTGATTTGAGAGGTCATTTTGACTCCGATTTTATTTTTTTTATATGTATGAACTCATGGAGAGATAACGAACCTATTGATGTAGGAATTTCAGAGTTTCGAGAAGTGGGCCCGGGACTCGAGTTTTGCTCATTTCTGAATTTTTGACATTTTTCGATTGTTTTCTCTTGGGCTTTATTCCCTTAGCATATTGTGAGGTATTCGTTCTGATTTTGGATAGATTCGACGCACGTAGAGGCCGATTTGAGGAACAAACACGTCGCGAGCTAGAGATTTAGCCGTTTCGAGGTGAGTAATGATTGTAAATGATATCCTGAGGGTTTGATACCCCGGATTGCACATCGTAGTGCTATATTGAGGTGAGGCACATGCTTGATGACGAGCGTGGGGTTGTGCACTATTGGAAATTGTGACTTGATCCGTCCCGATTAATGATTTTACCGCGTATTTTGACTGAAAACTATTTGTTATCATCATTACTTGGACTGAGTGCCTTATTTGAGCCTAGTGCCAACTATTTGAATCACTCTGGGCTTTTATTTGATATTTCCTCACTGTTTTGATTTATTACTTGAACTCAGTCATGGTATTTTTCACTATTTTACTACTCAGTCATTTTTACTCAGTTTTGAGACTTAAATAATATTTTAAATGATGTTTGGGCTGAGAAACACGGTTTTACTAACGCCCGAGGGGCTTGTGGTGATTTTTGACTGAGTAAGGCCAAGGGCCTATATTGTGAGGAAACACTAACACTGATTTGAGGCCGAGAGCCTGAGATATGTACGCGACGAGGTGGCTTGATTGATATGAGGCCGAGGGCCTAGATTGGATGCCATGAGATGGCTTGTTATTGCGCTTGGGGTCGTAAGAGGCCCCTCCAGGAGTCTGCACACCCCCAGTGAGCACGGGTACCCATTATGATGTAAGATTTGGCCCGAGGGGCTGGTGTGGTTCTGAGATGTTGCCCGAGGGTCTGGATTGTTGATACTCTGCCCGAGGGGCAAATTTCTATTTGTTTACTTTATCATAATTATCTATCAATTACTTGTTTAATGGCTTAAAGAGCATTTTCATTTGAGTTTTACTAGTTTTACTGATCTCAAATGATTTTGCTGCTTCTGTCACGACTCAAAATCCACTAAGGGTTATGGTGGCGCCGGACACCTCTGTCAGACAAGCCAACTAAATTATCAATTAAATCCTCTTTTAATACTTTTGAAAATCTAGGATTTTTCCTCCCAAATTTCATAATTAAAAAAAGTTTCTGCTTCAATTCAAATTAAATAATAAACGATTTGTACATCTCTTTCAAAAAACTATCCCAGAACCCGGTGTCACCAGTGCATGAGCAACTACTGATAAGGAAAATAAAATACAACACCTGTCCGAAATACAGTGGACAGGGAATAAGATACAAAATGTTGAAAGGAACTATACTAGCTGCGGGTCGCCTCGAACAATGCAGCTCACCTATTCCCAAAAATCATCCACGCTGCTACGCCCCGTAGGCTGCTAGAGGCATATATATACCTGTGCAACAAAAATACACAGAAGTGTAGTATGAGTACGTAATCAACGCGTACTCAGTGAGTATCCCGCCTAATCCCGAAGGGGTAGAGACGAGATGGTCAACTTGACACTCTCTAAGTGTCCAATAATGACTCGTCCGTAATATAAATTGAACAGTGGATTTATTTTATAAACATGATTCTAATCCAGATGGAAGAAACAAGTAAATACGTAATTCTTTCATAGGAAAATTTCAAGAATTTCTCTTTAAATATAATCTAAATATTTTTAAGCCATAAAAGGGAAATGATAACTTAATTAAGTTCAGGCAGCAACACAAGCATGCACAAATCACACCGAGGCGACTGCCCGATCAAACAGAAATAAATGTGCACTTGCCGAGTGACGACGGCGCGTCTATAGATGCATCTATTAATCTACCAAGGCGTTCGGCCCGTTCCAAAATAAAACACACAGATAGACAGTCAGTGAAGAAGTCAATCATGGACAAATTATCTAAGAAGGCCAATTCTCTTTAATAATGTGAGAAAATAAAGCTTAAGTCTTTTCAGAAATCCATTAATTAATTTAATGATTTAAGCAATTCAAGACATCAATGAGTTCACAAATAATCCAAATATAACATGCTTTTGGGTCCTAGACTACCTGGACAATAGCATAATAGTAGCTACGCACGGACTCTCATCACCTCGTGCGTACGTAGTCCCCAAAAATTGGAGCACATAACAATTTTAACTCACCTATGGGGTAAATTCCCCCTCACAAGATTAGAAAGGAGACTCACCTCGCTTCGAAGGCTCATAACCTGCGTTCTACATTCTTTCGAAGACTTACACCAACACACAATTCTCCAAAACTAGTCAATGATGATACAAATCCATTAATATATGCTCAATTAAACTTTACAACCCAATTTGTAACCATTCCTAACCCCGAACGAAAAAGTTGACGAAAATGCCCTTGGGCCCACATACCCGAAATCCAAAATTTCTCGAAGATAAAGTTTAATCATGAACTCACGAACTCAAATATATGATTTTTCTCTTAATTCCATTCCCAAATCGTGGCTAAATTCCAAGAATATAATTTCCTAGGTTTTCCACCGAAACCTCATTTTTATACTAATTTCCATACCCAAATCCATACATAATCAATGTATTTAACTCATAATAGGTGGGAATAACTTACCGTAACATTGCTGACAAAAATCCCCTCTTGAAGCTCTCCAAAATCGCCCATACCAAGTGGAAAATGGGAGAGAAATGTCCATCTCCCGATTTAAAATAACCTTCTGCCTCCAGGTACTTTCGTTTCTGCGAAAATATACCCGCTTCTGCGGTCCCGCTTTTGCGAAAAATATTCAGCTTTTGCTGTCCCTGGGCTCCAGCCAAATTTTGCTTCTACGGACGTCCAACCGCTTCAGCGGTTCCGCTTTTGCGAAAAACCAGCCGCTTTTACGGCTTCCACTGGGCCTCCCATTTTCGCTTCTGCGGTCAACCCACCGCTGTTGCAGATCCCCTTTTGCGGATTCATGACCACATAAGCGGTCCATGTTCCCTTCTCCCCCAACCTCTTCTGCGGCTCCTTTCCCGCTTCTGCGGTCCTAATTCCGTAAAACCGGAAATACCAGCAACCAGCAACTTCAGCCTTCCACAATTCTATTTTCGATCCGTTAACCACCCGGAATCCACCTGGGGCCTCGGGGACTTCAACCAAACCTACCAACCAATCCCAAAACACATTACGGACTTGTTCGAGGCCTTAAATCACATTAAACAATGCTAAAATCATGAATCAATCTCCAATCCAAGCTTTACGAACTTTAGAATTTCCAACTTCTACTTTCGATGCTTAAACCTATCAAATCACGTCTGATTGACCTCAAATTTTGCACACAAGTCATATTTGACATTGTGGACCTACTCCAACTTTCAGAATTGGATTCCAACCCCGATATCAAAAAGTCAACCACCGGTCAAACTTCTTAAAAACCTTCAAATTTCTATCTTTAGCCAAATGGCTCCAAAATGACCTACGGACCTCTGAATTCACTTCTGATCGCTCTCCTAACTCCAGAATCACCATACGGAGTTACTCCCAGTCTCGAAATTCCAAACGGACTTTGAGAACGCTGAAATGTACTTCAAACGAAACTTATGAAATTTCTTCCAAAATGCCAACTTTCACAATAGGCGCCAACCGATCCAGCATACGCCCAAGTCCGAAATCATCATACGAACCCGCCGGAACCTTCATATCTCAATTCCGAAGTCATTTACTCAAAATTCCAATCCTAGTTCATTTCTTTCAACTTTAAGCTTCCGAAATGAGAATTCTTTTCCCAAATTCACCCCGAGCTTCCCGAAATTCAATTCCGACCATGCGTACAAGTCATAACAGCTGAAATGGAGGTGCTCATTGCCTCAGACCACTGAACGACGTGCTAGAGCTCAAAACGACCGGTCGGGTTGTTACATTCTCTCCACTAAAACATACGTTCGTCCTCGAACGTGCTGAGAACTATACTGAAGTAGTGCGAGATCACTATTTAGCACCTCATGCACCTTTCCGTGCTACCACAACTTAGCTGAGCATATTAGCTCTATTAATTATAAAGATATTCCCTTTTATTCAAGCAAATAAGCCTTACTGCCCAATTCCAACATCTGGAAATTCTATGCCAGGCCTGTTTCCAACATACGACCACCATATCAATCACTGCACGCTATACTCAAACATGACTGTATGACTTTGCTGGATTCTTACTTTGCAACACTTAGTCCACAGGACCACAATGACATTCTCTGATCAACTTAGCCAAAACTTCAACGAATCAGATGCTCCCATTGCACCTCATGACACGCATGTCTTACTCTAACTCCTACAATACCGCCAAGATGGGTTAGGTGTACCGAAACTCATAACCAACTGCCAAGTCAACAAATCATCAGATCTATACCCCTGTCAAAACCATTACCTCATACAGGACCAAATAATGGCCTTATCTCCATAATACACTTCATATAATCAAATTGCACTGGTCCTAAATCCAATAATCTCGTCTCACCCAGTACGAACTGATCAGGCAATAAGCCACTCTGAATGCGATCAAAAGTCTCATATGGCGCCACAATGTGCCAATAGGCTACCAATCCGAACACAACACAAATAGGAAATCGAACTCTAGAAGGAATTACCTAACCCCCGCACTAATACGGACTTTCCTTAGAAGATAGGAAGCGAAACACACAAAAACAGCATATAGAAAACCAGACTCGACATCACACTGTTGTGACACGCAACCCGATCCAAATAACATACCCATGGCGGCGTGCCACCCGATCCACACATAGATCTCACATATGGAGATTGCACTTCGAAAATAAATCTGCTCATTACAATAAAAATATTGAATTTCAATCGCAAGCACGTTATGTGCATAATACCATCCCTGAGAAAACACGTAGCGCTATAGGCTACAAAACTCAAGCAAAACTGAGGTGCGGTACAAGATCTGAATCTCAAGAGCCATTTTGCTCATAATACGACATTCCCACGCGGGTCCTCAACACATACACAATTTCTCAGGCCGTCTCACAACTCATATGGCGCAATGTATCACTTCATGAAATATCTGACAACGAAATGACACCCTGACTACTCCATAAGGAGCGCATTACTGAAATGAACACAAATGGCTTGTCATAGAGCCCATATTCACATTTAAACCCATCCACCGACCTCAAGTCGATATTGCTCACATCAAATTAAGCTAATAACCTTTCAAAGGTCCATACTAATTTCCCTCTTCTCATAACACACAAGAACAACCGTCATAACCGGAGCAAACCTCCTCGATTCATAACCCAATAAACAAAGTGCCCTCCAGGCATAAATTCTCAAAGTAATGATATTACTCAAATTCCTCATACTTGATTTAAATCTTTAGTCAAACAAGTGGCTACAAGCCACACTGGTACAATCTTCCTGCGGAACATGTTCCCACAATCTTCAAAAATAAATAACGGGACCGCACATCTAAACCATCGGCCGCACTAACGCTGAAGAGTGGTCAAGAATCCTTAACCAGGATGCAAAGCCTCTTCCACAACACATCGATCTCAGGTGACGCTAAAGACAATACCAATTTACTTTAATTATTCAACCCTTTCCTTGCTCATTTACTTTAATTATTCAACCCTTTCCTTGCTCATCCGAGCCCTGACATCCTTGTCAACACCAAACTGCAACCTTTACCCTCACTTCAAATTTCCATACCTCTCATCTCACCCAACGTGCCAATATACGATAGAACACGATTTTCATCATAACTCCGAAATCATTAATGTTTTAACACTTTATCATATACGAACTTTTCGCTTAACTCACTTTAGGAGATTCATAGAAACACACAGGTAAATTCCCATAACCGTAGGATATCCAAATCTCTAAGTAGTGGACCAAGCCACCATATTCCTTCCGAAATCTGCTTCGACTTAACAAGACATAATAGAAGAATGCTTCTGATTAACATAAATTACGGCGGCCGACAAACCTCATACGTACCGTCACAAATCATACGCATAACTCGATCACGCTGAACGAACTGATCACAGACCCCAACATGCCAAATTAAACTATGACTAATAAATCCACCTTCTTCCAATTCATCCTTGCTTTCCATAGAAATAAGACTAACTCCATTCAACACATAATATACTCCATATACACTCACCCCGAGCGACCTTGAATCACGAAACCATGCTGTCTCAAATACCACGAACTATTTCATATCTTTCAGATGCTACACCACAATTCAAAATATCATAGAACATTCTGGGCACCTTCTCATTAGCTGCTACAAAGATTGATTCTTAACTGTACTCATAGGCTCGAAATCGTTGGGCACCACACTTTAACTTCTAAATTCACTAGAACCATTATTGAGAGCCACCCGCTCTGACTTGGTCCCAAATATAATTTACTCCATAATTCTTATAACACACGAATACTCTCTCGGCAAAGCACCCAGCGAAATCACTTCCTCTGAAACCTGTATCTATATCAGGCTTAAATCCTGAACCTTTTTCCAAGTGCGAACATGAGCCAAGAAGGCCAACTATAACATACATTCAACAATTCATCTACTCAATTTACCACTTATGGTCCTTTCCCCATAGCTGGAATAACCCACCAATATGCAAATAACCAGAAACATCACGAGTAGTTAACCATGTAACCCAATCTTAGGCGGTGGAACTCTCCCACTTAGCTTGAAGCCACTATTACCCAACTCTAGGACTCACCAGACTCCTTTATCTCTTGTTGACATAACCTTACGCAATCATCCGCCACAATTTCTTGGAATATTTCTGTAATTCCCAATCTATCATATTTTGAATCATCATCCACATTCGCACGACCGATATCTTTGTTGGATAACCAATATAATTCTTTGCAGAAGCTTCGCCAACCACGCGACCGCTAATTCGCTCACGGGAAATAACCCGCCTGCGGAAATCACTTCCCGACACCTTCCAAATGCTGCTGCACGGGATACAATCACTATGACATCAAAAACCAAATCCGGAGTCCAAGCTCACTCTCTAGCTGCACCAGTCCGTTCACTCGTCGTGGACATCAATTAAATGTGCGGCAACACCTTTCCAAATTCAGAGTTATGCTGCGTCCTTCTTCATTTCAAGCAGCTCCTTTCCGTCACACCAAATCTCCTGCCGCATAACCACCCCATGCTTTGAATTAAATCTACAGACGTCCATTGCCTGTCGCTAAAACCCCAGGTCCTTCCAAATTATCTTTAGGCGTGTAGTCATCCTACTACTAAGCCCTATACAGCTCTGCCACTCTCCCACTTTGGGCAAACTCACTCCTTTAATCAACTGCTCGGCCTGCGCTCCCTAAGCCTGGCCTTTTAGAAGTTTAAAACTCCGCCTGACACTTCCCACATGTTTTCTCATCTTTTGCTGCTCAGTTGTTGCCTTAATAAAATGTATCTTCCTGGAACTTGAATCCATAATTTGTTACTGACTTTAAACTTTTCCGAAGGTCATCTTTCTCGAACCACCAACATTTAAAGTACTGATTTAATCCTAAAACACCGCACTATGCGATATCTGACGGTAGTATATTCAATAGTATTTCACAATATCCTACCATAAAGGTGAATTGTAGCAGATTATAACATCGGCGAACTTGGTACGTTCCATTAGGACCACGACACCCTGTCATAAAAGAAAGCTCCACCACACTTGTAAACATCAAGCCTCATTACTTCCCCCAGCCCACATATGAACATTCTTAGTCCAACTGCCTTTCCCCTGCAGGTAATAAAATACTGAATCCCTTGATTACACGCTGAGTAAACCTCCCTTCAATTCATTCACTGCCCCGCCATGTGGGTAAACATCCTACCATCACAACAACACTGCAAAATAATTATTTATAAGCATCATGGCAACCTTTGCCTAGCCTCAAGGCTCTTAGAAGTTCTATTACTGAGCTAAAACAATAGAATACCCCTCCATAATGTGACTATAATAGTCCAATCAACTATACCGGGAGAATCATCCCGTACCACATTTGTAGTGCCATTACAATCCTTCAATTTTTGATTTATAACAAGCGCTCGCGTAAGATTGAATAGGAAGAAATCAAAGGCATAAGCCTCAAAGGAATAGAACCGCGCGATAAGGAAATCAAGAAGGGAAGTACTCATAACAGCCCTGTAGCCTCCCGATGATAAGTACAGACGTCTCTGTACCGATCCGCGAGACTTACTAGAGTTGCTCATGACTCGTGAGACCGATGAGAACCTAGTGATCTGATACCATGTTATCACGACCCAAAATCCACTAAGGGTCGTGGTGGGGCCGGACACTTCTGTCAGGTAAGCAAACTAAATTATCAATTAAATCCTCTTTTAATACTTTTGAAAATTTAGGATTTTTCCTTCCAAATTTCATAATTAAAAATAGTCTCTGCTTCATTTCAAATTAAATAATAAATGATTTTTACAAATCTTTCGAATAACCATCCAGAACCCGGTGTCACCAGTGCATGAGCAACTACTGATAAGGAAAATAAAATACAACCCCTGTCCGAAATACAGTGGATAGGGAATAAGATACAAAATGCTGAAAGGAACTACACTAGCTGCGGGTCGCCTCGAACAATGCAGCTCACCTAGTCTCAAAAATCATCCATGCTGCTACGCCCCATAGGCTGCTAGAGGTATATATATACATATGCAACAAAAATGCACAGAAATATAGTTTGAGTACGTAATCAATGTGTACTCAGTGAGTATCCCGCCTAATCCCGAAGGGGTAGAGACGAGTTGGTCAACTTGACACTCTCTAATGGTCCAATAATGATTCGCCCTTAATATAAATTGAACAGTGGATTTATTTGATAAACATGATTCTAATCCAGATAGAGGAAACAAGTAAACACGTAATTCTTTAGGAAAATTTCCAGAATTTCTCTTTAAATATAATCCAAATATTTTTAAGCCATAAAAGGGCAATGATAACTTAATTAAGTTCAAGCAGCAACACAAGCATGCACAAATCACACCGAGGCGACGGACCGATCCAAAACAAATAAATGTGCACTTGCCAAAGGTCGACGACGCGCCTATAGATGCATCTATTAATCTGCCGAGGCGTTCAACCCGTTCCAAAATAAACACATACAGACAGACAGACAGTCAAGAAGTCAATCATGGAGCAATTATCCAAGAAGGCCAATTCTCTTTAATAATGTGAGAAAACGAAGCTTAAGTCTTTTTAGAAATCAATTTATTAATTTAATGATTTAAGCAATTCAAGCCATCACTGATTTCACAAATAATCCAAATATAACATGCTTTTGGGTCCTAGACTACCCGGACAATAGCATAATAGTAGCTACGCACGGACTCTCGTCACCTCGTGCGTACGTAGCCCCCACAAATAGGAGTACATAACCAATTTAACTCACTTATAGGGTAAATTCCCCCTCACAAGATTAGAAAGGAGACTCACCTCGCTTCGAAGTCTCATAACCAGTGGTATACATTACTCCGAAGACTTGCACCAACGCACAATGCTCCAAAACTAGTCAATGATGATACAAATCCATTAATATATACTCAATTAAATTTTACAACCCAATTTGTAACAATTCCTAACCCCGAACGAAAAGTTAACGAAAATGCCCTTGGGCCCACGTGCCCGAAATCCGAAATTTCTCGAAGATAAAGTTTACCCATGAACTCACAAACTCAAATATATGATTTTTCTCTTACTTCCATTCCCAAATCGTGGCTAAATTCCAAGAATATAATTTCCTAGGTTTTCCACCAAAACCTCATTTTTATACTAATTTCCATACCCAAATCTATACATAATCAATGTATTTAACTCATAATAGGTGAGAATAATTTACTGTAACATTGCTGACGAAAATCACCTCTTGAAGCTCTCCAAAATCACCCATACCAAGTGGAAAACTAGAGAGAAATGACCATCTCCCGATTTAAAATAACCTTCTGCCTCCAGGTACTTTCGCTTCTACGGAAATTTACCCGCTTTTGCGGAAAATATTCCGCTTCTACGGTCCCTGGGCTCCAGCCCAATTTTGCTTCTGCGGACGTCCAACAGCTTCAGCGGTTCCGCTTTTGCGAGAAACCAGCCGCTTCTGCGGCTTCCACTGGGCCTCCCATTTTCGCTTCTGCGATCAGCCCACCACTTTTGCGGATCCGCTTCTGCGGATTCATGACCGCATAAGCGGTCCATGCTCCCTTATCCCCCATCCAATTTTGTGGCTCCTTTCTCGCTTCTGCGGTGCCACTTCTGCGGTCACAATTCCGCTGAAGCGGAAATACCAGTAACCAGCAACTTCAACCTTCCAAAATTCCATTTTTGATCCGTTAACCACCTGGAATCCACCTGGGGCCCCCGGGACCTCAACCAAACCTACCAACCTATCCCAAAACACGTTACGGACTTGCTCGGGGCCTTAAATCACATTAAACAATGCTAAAATCACGAATCAACCTCCAATCCAAGCTTTATGAACTTTAGAACTTCCAACTTCTACTTTCGATGCTTAAACCTATCAAATCACGTCCGATTGACCTCAAATTTTGCACACAAGTCATATTTGACATTACGCACCTACTCCAACTTTCGGAATTGGATTCCGACCCTGATATCAAACAGTCAACCTCCGGTCAAACTTCTTAAAAACCTTCAAATTTCTACGGACCTCCGAATTCACTTCTGATCGCTATCCTAACTCCAGAATCACCATATGGAGATACGTCTAGTCTCGGAATTCCAAAAGGACATTGATAACACTGAAATGCACTTCAAACCAAACTTATGAAATTTCTTCCAAAATGCAAACTTCCACAATAGGTGCCAAAACGCTCCCTCGAAACCCGATCCGGCATACGCCCAAGTCCGAAATCATCATACGAACCTGCCAGAACCTTCAGATCTTGATTCCTAAGTCGTTTACTCAAAATTCCAATCCTAGTTCATTTCTTTCAACTTTAAGCTTCCGAAATGAGAATTCTCTTCCCGAATCCTCCCCGAGCTTCCCGAAATTCAATTCCGTCCACGCGCACAAGTCATAACACCTGAAATGGAGTTGCTCATGGCCTCAGACCACTGAACGATGCGCTAGAGCTTAAAACGATAGATCGGGTTGTTACAGCTTCATTAAAGAATGCTATATGTTTTATGTGTTTTCTTACTTTCAGTCATTATTTATATTCGTTACTCACTGAATTGGAGTACTCACTTTACTCCCTGCACCCTGTGTGCAGATTTAGGCATAGCTAGTTCCACTCCGGAGTGCTGATTCCCTCCAATTCCAGGCGGGCCTTTTGGAGATTACGAGGTAGCACTTGACGTCCGTAGCCCCGTTTCTCTATTCCTCTATCGTTCTTGTTTTTTTCAAAATGTTGTAGTAGGTTATGGCTTTAGCAAACTGTATTGTAGTTCATAGATGCTCGTGACTTATGACACCTCGGTTAAGGCTGTGTCGGGTTTTTTCGCTATTTAGTGCTATTAAATCATGTGTAAACTATATGTATGATTTTTGACTGTTTAAAATGGGAATTTGGTTTATTTGGCTGGCCTTGCCTTCAGGAGAGACGCCATCAAGACCGAGTTTGGGGTTAGGGTCGTGACAAGTTGGTATCAGAGACTAGGTTACATAGGTCTCACGGGTCATGAGCAAGTTTAGTAGAATCTCGTGGATCGGTACGGAGACGTCTGTATTTATCCTCGAGAGGCTAAAGAACCCTTAGGAAAAATATCACATTCTTGAAATTCTTATCGTGCGAGTTTGTCGATCCGAGTACTAAACTTCTGTTGTTCTATTCTCTCACAGATAGTAAGGACACGCGCTACCGGAGAGGGTGGACAACCACCAGTGCCACTAGTTGTGGCTACCAAAGGCCGAGGACGCGTTCTTGGTCGTGGTCGTTTTAGAGGTAGAGCAGCGAGGGCAGTGATCGCTTCCGACTCAACTCTACACGAATGTAGGAAGAGCAGGTCGCAATAACTTTTACCCGAATAGTGGTTGGGGATTGAATTTCCACCGGGAGCTAGTAGTCGAGTTGTATTGTCTGTCTAGCCTAGAGATGGTTTTGTTCTTCTAATTGCACTTCAAACATTTTTGGGTTTTTATATTTATAACTACTATTATGAACTAAGGATTAAAACTAAATTATGATAAAGGAATGTTGCTAAGTTGTAATTAATGGGAGAAAGGCACTAGGGTCGTGGCATTACCTAGGTGGCTAATTAACGGGTAGATGCTACTAAGGATAGACTGACATATTTGGGACTTATGCTATAACCGTTGCACAATTGTACCCACTCTCAAACCTCTCGGTTGAGAGAGTGATTTTGCCCAATTAACTCTCTCGAGACCAATTACGTAGGCCAATTAGACGAAGCAACTAGGGTTCAAGTAGGGTGATTACTCTCTAGAGATTTAACCCGTTAATTGGGACTACCATTTCTGATGGGTTCATCCCAATTCCTTGTTGGGTTAATTTTGGGGTCATGGTCTCTTTTTCTCAAGAAGAATTAAACCCACAAAGCTAGAATTAGTATTTTCAACCACCAATCCTTAATAAAAACATAAAATTAACCCAAATAACAAATACCCAATATCAATCTATCATTAGAATGCAGCACCCATCAATTACCCACAATAGGGTTGAGCCACAACCCTAGCTAATGGGTTTAGCTAGACATAATTAAAGAAGAAATTGAATAAATGGAAAAAGAACTAAACATATTAAATGATTACTAAGAAGAAACTACAATAATTTATTGTCAATGAAGACCAAAAGTGCCAAAAATGGTTGCAAACTCGTTCCCAGGTGCACAGTTGCGTTCAAAAATTAAAAACTTAACCTAAAAATGGTAAAATGTTCTATTTATACTAGGCTAGAAAAATTGGACAAAATACCCCTATGGGGTCAGCGCGGACCACGACCACGTTGGCTCTTGAAATCATAATTTCAGCTCTCTGAAGTTGAGGACTGCGGACTACAAGAGAATGCATCGCAGCTGCGGTGGGTTTTGGCGTAGCCGTGGTGGGTGTTAGCGCGGCCGCACATAAGTGAACGCAGAGCGCATTGCTTGAAATGGCCAAAAAGTCAGCGCTCTGAATCTCGTTCGCGCGGACCGTGTTAAAGTATAGCACGACCACGTTGTTCTGGTCTCCAAATTGCTAATCTCTGAATCTTATTTGTGTGGACCGCGTAAAAGCATGAAGCGGCCACAAAGCGTGGGCGTGGGCCACGAGAATCTAACCGCGGCTGCGTGACTGTCAACCTGAAGATGTTATCTCTCTGGACCTCCTAGTGCGGCCGCTGTCACAGTTGCGCGGTCCACACTAGTCCCTTTTTCTTTCACTTCACTTGGTATTTAATACTTGAGTAGGTTTCACTCCGTTTTGAGCTGATCTTTGACATTTTGTCACTTTGTCGCTCAAACCTGCAATCAAGCACAACCTGTGAGCGTTTTATTACTATTTTGTAGCAATTTATACTCAAAGCATAGGAAAATTGGGGCATAAAACACGTTAAAATCCTACTTATTAACTCCCCCAAACTTAAACGTTTGCTTGTCCTCAAGAAAACAAAATAAGACCCACCCCTCGAAGGAACATCCATGTAATTCCAGCTATCCTAAAATAGCCTCAACAAGCATCAATTAGGACTAACAATTGCCCTCAATACGAATGCATCATTAACACATTTAGACTTTGAAAACTATGGATCAAGTGTGACATAAGAGTGTCAAGAGATGACACATTTCATCAAAGAACTTCTCTCAATTACTTTGGTCATTGTGGAACCCAAACTCACACATCCTCAATTCTCCCTAAGCAAACCTCACCTTTTAGAGTATTGATACACAAAACGAGGTTGATGGACTTTCACTCATCTCTCTCAAGAAGAAGGTCACAAGTCCGGCTCTAGGTACCATATGCTTGTCCCTTATGTAAGTATCCACTAAAGTAGGTTTCCTTCAACTCAAGATCATATAGGGCTTTTATGGAGTTATTGTGAAGGCTTTTGGGTAAGGGTAGGACATGTTTTTGTTCAAGTGGGTTCAATCTTCCCTTAAGCACTTCTTCTGATTCATTTTGGCACACTTTCTTGACTCATTTGAGTACTTGACTTCTTTTCAAGGGGTTAGAGGAACATCTGATTCATTTTGGCACACTTTCTTGACTCATTTGAGTACTTGACTTATTTTCAAGGGGTTAGAGGGACATATTGTCACTCTTTCTTATGCAATTCAGAGCATTTCTCCTTTTTCTACTTTTTCCACGCCTTTTTCACTTTTGTTTTCCTTGAATCCCTTTTTATTCTTGTTCACATTGGTCCTTCTTTTTATCTTTTTCTTTTCTTTCTTTTTCATTGCCTTTCTTTTCTTTTGCTTTTGTACCTTTTATCACTTTGTTTCCCTTCTTGTCTCTCCCCCCAAACTTAGACATTTGCCATTACTCAAGGGAAGATTTGGGTGCCAAGAGAGGGTATTATTAAGAACGGTAATAGGCTTGTAGCATCAGTTCTTGAAAGAAAAAGGTTTAAGGATCAAAAGGATTAACTATGGATCATCTCATTGGTAGGCCATGGAATTGTTCAACTTGACATTTGGATCAAGGAGAGCCTATAATCACTTCTCAAGTCAAATTTCACCTATGATTTCGCCTCAACAAACATTCAGGACAAGTTCTAGACCATTGGCTTGGGACTTGGACTGACAATTCAATTTCTCACCACACACACTCAATGATTGCTAAAGACATCGAGTCGAGGGCTCACAACGACCTTAGTTACGATTTAAGCACACAATGGTCCGAAAAGACCATATAATGAATGTTTGGTCAACACAAGAGTCTCAAGGCCACAACTTTCACCATCCTAAACAAAACATTATGTCTTTGACCATAGGATCAAAGGCAAATGTGCTAGGCCCAAGTGAAGCTTTGCTTGAGGTACCCTTAAATACAACTATCCAAAAATAAAAAGAAAATTCAAAAACAGACTAAAACCCTTAAGAAGTGTGCCACGTCATCTATCATTGGGAAGAGTCACCCGTTTCGCACACTACTCCAACCTTGGAAAGAACCATGGCATAAAGAAAACCAAGGGCTTATTGAAAATGCCAAAAACAAAACAAAAGGCTAGCGAGCCTATCTATAAAGCTAAAAACAAAAAAATTTTGCGAAAATAGAAAACCGAATGAATATGTACAATAGGGGAGTAGAGTATACAATGGGGGATGAATATATACAGAATTGTAACTTTATATACAGACCAAAAGAGAGAATAAAACTACAATAAAGGTAGCTAAATGTAAAGTTATATACAGCACAAAATAGAAAATCAAAGTAAAACAAAAGTTATAAATCTATATACACAGTCATCCAGATAATCAAAAAGTAGGTTGCACCCGCACGAATAAGAGCTGGCATTGTCCCCAATGCCAACTACACAAATAAGCATAAAAATCAATGAAATGATATAGAAGAGCTCCCTAGGACTAGTCTGTCTGCATGGGATCCTCAGTGGTCCCTTGGTTCTCTGTATGGGCGCGAACCTCAAACTGGTTCCCGGACTCATGTTGCGCAGCTTCTAGGACTGGGACCTGCTCCTGGACTGGATAAATGGTAGGTGCATCACCAGAAGGGACCTCATGTGGGTCAGCTAGCTCAATAACTACACCACTTGAACTGGGAAGCTTCCTCTTCTTCCTTGGGGGCTTGGGTGCCTGCTCCTGCTGTGGCAGTGGCACTGCTGCTGCTGGAGTGGCTGGATCCCTGAATAACAAGTCTAAAGGCATCTGGTCTGTCAATAGCTTGTCCATATCAGTCCTCTGTGCTTTTACCGACTCCTTAGAAGCCTGTGTTTTCCTCAGCTTCCTGTGCTCCTTTGCAAGCTCCTTCAGAGCCTTGCCATGTGACTCCACAGCAGTTGTCAAAGTGGCCTGTGTCTCCATAATCTTTTCCTTGTTTTCAAGGAGCTTCTTCAAAGTGTCCTCAATGGACTGATGAATCTGGGATGGCTGAGGTGCTGCCTGAGTCTGAAGAGTGGAGGACAAAGTGGAAAACTTGGAAGTCGCAGCCGACATCCAGTTGTTCAAGCTAGCCAAGGGTTGAGTCAACTGATAGGCAGTGAAGGGATAAGTCTTTGAAGATGTGTAAGGCCCCATAAAATTTTGTGCTCAAAACCTAGTAGCTCGTAGTGCCAAGATCCGAATATGTTCGTACCCTTTTTACTGATTTTGCACTTAAAAGTCAAGAATTAAAATTTTCTAGAAAATTGACATTTTGCGGTCCAGAATGCGGTCGCAGATCAGGTATGCGGACCACATTTCTGCCGCAGAGTTAACCAGTGAGTTAGTCGAAATTGATGTTGAAAATGCGGTCTATTGTACGATCGCATAGTCAATATACAGTCCGCATAATCGTCGCATAAATTCTTCGAGGATTTGTGAAGGTCAATTCTGCGGTGCATTATGCGACCGCAGAATAGAAATGCGGACCGCATTTCTGTCGCAAACCCAGGCAGAGAAGTTCGATTTTAGGAGCACTTCTGCTGTCCATTATGCGGACCGCATTTCCACTCTGCGATCACAGAGTGCGATCGCAGACCCGACTCGGCTCCAGATTTTCTAATTTTTTAACCCGATCTCTTCTTCAATAAAACACTCCAACCCTTCATTTTTACTTATTTTTCTGGATAAAACTAGAGAGAAGGGAGAGAGGGTTCTTGAGAGAGAAAGTCTCATCTTCATCAATTTGATTTTCCAACGTCGCACAGGCCCGGAAATTCTTGAGTATTATCTTCGTCTCCATTCTTGCAAGTAAGGTCCCTAACTCTTTTCATTGATTTTCAAATTTTAATAAAAAGAAAGATTCTTATGCATTGATTCTTGGTAATAGGGATCGAAACACTCATGCATGTCTATTAAAACCTAAAAATCTAGTAAGAGTAATTAGGTGGGAGTATAGAATTGTGTAAAAAAGGGTTGATAACCTAAATATGTTCGGGTAGTGACTCTGAACTTTGATTCTAAGAAATATGTATTAATTTGTGCACTAGATTGATGTTGCCAGGCTTTTTGGTAAAGTTGGAAGTAGATATTAAAAGGAAATTCGGCTCTAGGTATGTATGGCTAACCTTGATCTTTGTAGAATCGCCTTGTATGGTGTACAAATGTTTGGTATGTGATATCTGCGTGGCTTATTCATGAAATTATTGTAATTGTGCTTTTAGTAAGAATTGAGTAACAAATGACAAAAGAAAATCGTAAATGATGCAACTGGAATAACTGGAATAACTGTGATAACCACATCTATGGCTTATTGTGGGCAATTGTCATTGTAATGTAAAACACATGTGAGTCGTTGGATATGACATAAACTAGTATTGATGGCTATGGAAATACGTGTAAATTGTTAATGTTATTTCTTAAGATGTGTTGTTGTTGATCTTTGTAAATTGTTGATTGTTGTTGTGTTGATTGGTGAATTGTGACAGTACGGTGGGATAGGGTTGCGCGCCGCAACACGAAGTTATAAGGTGCGGGTTATGGAGATAAGGGTGGCCGAGGTAATAAGGGTGGACGAGATAAAAAGGGTAGAAAAGTGATCGAAATCACTATTGAAATAAACATTTGAGCAAACCCTGAAATCATTGGTATGGAATTGTGGAAGGGGGAAACAGGAGAGATTGAAAACTTATTTGGCTTGATTGTTCCTTTCCTTGTGCATCTGATTGTTGTTTCTATTACTGTTACCTACTTGTTTATGGCTTGAGTTTACTTGGAGCAAGTTTGTTCATACATACCAGTACAATTCAATTGTACTGACATCCCTTTTGCCGGGGGCGCTATATTCGTGTTATGATTGTACGTAGATCCATCGCAGGTACTCTAGTCCACCGACCGTAGCTCTTCATCCCTTCCCGCCAGCTGAATTGGTGAGCCCCTTTCCTTTCGGGGCCCTGCGTGGCTCATGCCGCCTTTATTCTGGAGTCTTATTTTGGTATTTGTATAAAGTATAGCGGATCCTTGTTACCGGCAAGTACAATATCATCCCTTTTCATGTTTAGAGGCTCCGTAGACAGGAAATCTGGGTCATGAACGTATGTAATATGTACCTTGCACGTTGGGTTATGTAAAGTGGAAACCACGCTAAGAATCATGTGCCATATGTATGTTTTGTAATAAAAAGGTGTTTTGTTTGTAAATGGTTATTTCTCTTGGCTAATAAGTAATGAAAAATGCGGGGTAACACGTGGGGTAAGAGAGGAACCCAGGTCCGCTTGACTAGGGCTACCCGGTCGAGCGCCGGTCACGTCCCTCAGATTCGGGGTGTGACAAGCTTGGTATTAGAGCCTCGGGTTTTAAAAGAGTCCTAGGATGTCTCAGAGCCGTGTCTAGTAGAGTCCTTCTTATCGGTGTGTTGTCTACCACATCTATAAGTAGGGGGCTACACGGGCATTTACGAAACTATCCTCTTCTTTGTTATTCCATATCGTGCGGTGAAGTGGAAAGTGGAAGTATTTACGTCTAACTCATGCTTTGTTCTAAAATTTTTAGAAATGGCACCTAAGAAGAAAGCTAGACTCGGCCTTGGGACCGACGCTACCCCAAGTGTGGCCATGAATCATGTACCTAATGTCGTGGGTGAGAGTGACTCCCCAGCCTCGAATTTGCCTGGCCCATCTATTCCAGATCCAAGCATTCCTATTCCAGCTGCGGCAGAGGGTGACACCATCTCTCCCGCCGATACTCCAAATCTTGATACTGTTCCAGCTTCCGGTTCCGGGGTTTCTGATGGGGACATTAGAGGAGCCATCCGTATGTTGACCCAGTTAGTTCCGCCCAAGCCCAGAGATCTCATGATGCCCCTGTGTCCTCCAGCGGACAGGGAGATTCTGTTAGCTCCAGAGTCCACCAGTTTCTGCTATTGGCCGCTCTAGAGTTCTCAGGCATAGACCTAGAGGCCGATCCATAGGATTTCCTTGATGAGATGTACAAGACGCTCCGAGTGATGAAGACTACAGAGATAGAGGGGGTTGAGTTGGATTCATACAGGTTAATGGGAGCAGCGCGTTCGTGATTCGAGATGTGGGAGGATTCCCGTGAGGAGGAAAGACCTCCAGCGAGATGGGATGAGTTTGTAGATGCCTTTATGGACCACTTCTTGCCTGCCAAGACAATGGCAGCTCGCGCCACTAAGTTCAAGGTTCTCAAGCAGAGCAACATCAGTGTTTGGGAGTACCACATAGAGTTTGTGAGGTTGTCCAAGTATGCTCCTCAGTTAGTGTCGACCATGGATGCTCGAGTTCCGTTCAGGGTCTTAGTCCTTTGGTGGTGAATGAGGCAACTACAGCGGCCTTGCACTCAGATATGAATTATGGAAAGATTGTAGGATTCGCTCAGGCCACAGAGGCTAGGAAGTTAAAGATACGGGAAGAAAGGGAGAGTAGTAGTAGGGCCCGGTCAATGGGTCACTTAGGGAGACCAATTCCGGGGAGAGGGTCATCAGGGCCATCCTAGTCATATGCTCAGTCCTCAGTGAGTGCACCGCCATCTGTGCACAGTTCCCAGCAGAGCAGTCACTCGAGACCAGGTTCAGACAGCAAGAGGTTCCGTCAGTCCGGTCGTCCAGGAGAGAGGTCCCAGCAGCAGGGGAGAGCTACATGCCCCAAGTGTGGGAGTTTCCATACAGAGACTTGCTATTTGGATGTCCTGGTTTGTTATAGGTGCGGGTTTAGAGGCCACATCTAGCGGGACTATCGTGCGCCCAGTCAGGGTGTGGGTAAGGGATCTTCCCAGTCATCCGGGTCTTCAGTTGCTACATCATCCGTGCGTCCTCCAGATCCAACAGGGCATGGTGCAGCTAGGGTTGGAGCTCAAGGTAGGGGTGGACCAAGCCGGTTCTATGCTTTGAGTGGTCGCCAGAATGCTGAGGCTTGTCCAGATGTTGTTACAGGTATCTTGTCTGTTCAGGCCATTGATTGCTATGCTCTTATTGATCTGGGGTCCTCTTTGTCTTATGTCACCCCATTCATTGCTTCAAGTTTTGGGATAGAACCCGAACAGCTTCATGAACTGTTCTCTATATGACTCCGGTTGGTGATTCGATTACAGCCTCGCGAGTTTATAGGAATTGTGTCATCACGGTGTGTGGTCGCATTACCATGGCCGATCTTATTGAGCTCGGATTGGTGGATTTTGATGTGATTATAGGACTGGATTGGCTTTATTTGTGCTTTGCTAAACTTGACTGCCGAACGAGAGTCATGAAACTCGAGTTCCCCAATGAACCGGTTATGGAGTTGAAGGGGAATGGTGTGGTGCCGAAGGGTAGGTTTATTTCCTACCTTAAAGCTTCAAAGATGATTAAAAAGAGATGTATCTATCATTTTGTCCGGGTGGTGGACACCACGTCAGAAGTGTCTGCCCTCGAGTCCGTGCCGGTTGTGAATGAGTTTCTTGAAGTGTTCCCAGATGAGCTTCCAAAAATTCCACCAGATAGGGAGATTGATTTCGGGATTGATTTATTGCCAGATACCCAGCCAATATCTATTCCTCCATACAGAATGGCGCCAGCAGAGTTAAGAGAGTTAAAGGAGCAACTGAAGGATTTATTAGAGAAGGGGTTCATACGACC
>MU725145.1:101388-118735 GCA_026770625.1 Nicotiana glauca
ATACCAGTGCAGCAGTTATGACCACAAACACAAACTCAAATCATGTTCAAATCAAAAATGAAATAAAAGAGATCAGCAGTAAACTGAAATTAGCTTTGGAACTGAACCAAGACCAAACTAGTTTAAAACTCGACTAAACGGAGCATACACTGAGTTCCGAGATTCAAATTAAACCATGATATCGACCAGTTAGATAAGAGTCGACAAAATCGACCAGAATCTCGAATCGAAACTCAACAACTCCTTTCTAATGGTTAAACAAATCTACTGTAAATCAACTAAAATATTTTTTGATATCGATAAATCGAAATGAAATTAAAATACTAATCTAAATCAACAAACAAGCAGAAATGACAGAACCAAACAATCATTTTAAACAGAACAAATCAAATCAAATGCTATATGAACCATGCGAACAGAACAGGGTCATGTGTCGAGGAGAAATATCCAATCAGAAACACACCGAGATAAATTTTAATAACATCTACACTAAAACACAGATTCAAAACGGAATACGAGTGGTAGAATAAGAATCGATTTACTAACATTGCACATAAGGAATGAGAAAGAAGAAAAACCTGAGGAAATTGAGATACTAGCCAGAGATTTACTTGGTGTTTCTGAATCCAAAATCAATTACAATCTTCGAAACCCCAATGTTATTACAGAGTTTTTTTAGAAACTGGGAAGAAAATCTCGCTCAAAATCCTCACAACTCTCTCTCAATCTTCTGCGATTTAATCTTCTTTGCCTCCCTAAGCTTCAAACTATCCCTTGATTTTTTTTTCTTCTCGAACTCCCCTCCTCTCGCTCCCTTGATGCCTTCCGTCTCTTTTATATATCGCCTCCTTTCTGATAGAGAAGAAGATAGAGATAGTATAGAGGCACCGTATAGAGACACGGAAATTTCGTGTCTCTTTTTGAGTATATATCTGATATTTTCAAGGTAAAATGGGTCAGGGCTTGGGTTGGGTGTATTTTTGGGTTGGGTATGGGTTTTATTTTGGGTTGGGTATATTTTTGGCCCAAATATTATGTGTATATATATATGTATATAATATTTGTATTTTCTGATTTATAAAATTGAAATCAAAATTAAAATTATTCTAATTAAACTCTAAAAATTATTTTACTAACCATTTTGTAGTAATTTTCAATTAAAACAATCAACGCTAAATGAACTATTTTTCTTTTATTGTTCTTCTATTTGTTTTTTTTCCAAAAATGCATTAATACTAAAAAGTGTAAAAACTAAAAATCTTAATGTATATGCATTTTTTGTATTTTTAATGTGAGTTATTATGTGACCAATTAATAAAAGGATGCAACACAATTCTTAAAATTGTAAAAATAATTTTATTTGACATTTTTGGAATAATTTGCTTAGGGTAAAAATCACGTGCTCACAATGCTAAACACCTTCGAGTAGTTTTGCAGACTCTTAATCAGCACCAGTTGTACGCTAAATTCTCAAAATGTGAATTTTGGTAGGAGTCCGTTACTTTTCTGGGTCATGTTGTTTCCAGTGAGGGGATTCAGGTGGATCCCCAGAAGATTGCAGTGGTGAAGGATTGACCTAGACCCACGACCCCGACGGAGGTTCGTAGCTTCTTGGGTTTAGCTGGGTACTACCAGAGGTTTGTGGAGGGATTCTCTACCCTCGCCTCCCCATTGACTAAATTGACGCAGAAAGCAGTTAAGTTTCAATGGTCCGACGCCTGTGAGAAAAGTTTTCAGGAATTGAAGTCAAGGTTGACCTCGGCACCGATATTGGCCTTGTTGGAAGGCACAGAAGAATTTGTGGTCTATTGTGATGCTTCCAAGGTCGGTTTGGGGTGTGTATTGATGTAGCATGGGAAGGTTATAGCGTATGCTTCAAGGCAACTCAAGAATCACGAGAAGAATTACCCAACGTATGATTTGGAGCTTGCAGCAATTGTATTTGCCTTGAAAATATGGCGACACTATCTTTATGGGGTCCATGTGGATGTGTTCTCAGACCACAAGAGCCTCCAATATTTGTTCAAACAGAAGGAGTTAAATTTGAGGCAGCGGCGGTGGTTAGAATTGCTTAAAGATTATGATATGAACATCTTATACCATCCGGGAAAGGTGAATGTTAAGGCCGACGCCCTCAGTCAAAAATCCATGGGGAGTTTGGCTCACTTGGGGGGTGGATCAGAGGCTCCTAGCTCGGGAGGTCTCTCAGTTGGCCAGTCTTGGGGTTTGCATTTTGACCCCAAATGAGGAGGAAATTATGGTGCGTAATAGAGCAGAATCATCGCTTGTAGCGGAAGTCAAGGAAAAATAGTTCATCGATCCAGCATTGGCACAGATGAATGAGGCAGTTCTGAATAACAAAACTTCGGCATTTTCACTCGACTGCGATGATGATGTGCTACGATGTCAAGGACGGCTATGTGTTCCAGATGTGGATAACCTTCAGGAGAGAGTAATGGTGGAAGCTCATCATTCCAAGTATTCGGTGCACCCATGTTCCACGAAAATGTATCACGATCTCAAGGAAATTTATTGGTGGAATGGTATGAAGAGGGGTTTGGCTGCTTCTGTATCTAAATGTCCAAACTGTCAGCAAGTAAAAGCTGAGTATCAGCGGCCAGGTGGGTTAACCCAGCTTATGGAAATACCAATGTGGAAGTGGGAGATGATCAACATGGATTTCGTGGTAGGATTACCTCGCACTCAGCGAAAGTTCGATTCAATTTGGGTAATAGTGGATCGACTCACCAAATCAGCTCTTTTCTTGCCAGTCAACTCCACCGATACCGCAGAATAGTATGCTCGGTTGTATATCAAGGAAATAGTGAGGCTTTATAGTACTCCGCTCTCTATTATTTCAGATAGAGGGGCTCAGTTCACAACTAATTTTTGGAAGAAATTTCAGCAAGGTTTGGGTACCCAGGTGAATCTCAGCACGACTTTCCATCCGCTGACCGATGGTCAAGTAGAGCGGACTATTCAGACGCTTTAAGATATGTTGCAGGCTTGTGTCTTGGACTTCAAAGGTAATTGGGATGATCACTTGCCCCTTATAGAATTTACTTACAATAACAGCTTTCATGCTAGCTTTCAGATGGCCCCATTTGAGGCATTGTACGGAAGAAGGTGTAGATCTCTGGTTGGATGGTTTGAAGTGGGTGAAGCAGAATTGATAGGACCGGATCTCGTGCACCAGGCTATGGAGAAAGTTAAAGTCATTCAGGAAAGGATGAAAACTACTCAGAGTCGCCAAAAATCCTATGCGGACATTCGTCGAAGAGAGTTGGAATTCCAAGTTGATGACTGAGCATTCTTGAGGGTGTCTCCTATGAAGGGATTCATGCGATTTGGGAAGAAAGGGAAGTTGAGTCCTAGGTATGTCGGACCATATCGGATCACTCAGCAAATAGGGCAAGTTGCTTATACGCTGGAGTTGCCCCTTGAAATGTCCCTAGTGCACCCGGCGTTCCATGTGTCTATGTTAAGGAAAGTGGTTGGAGATCCGCCCACCATCGCGCCAGTAGAAGACATCAAGGTTACTGAAGAGTTATCATATGAAGAAATTCCGGTTGCTATTATTGATAGACAAGTCCGTAAATTGCGAAACAAGGAAATTGCTTCAGTTAAAGTGTTGTGGAGAAATCAACAAGTCGAAGAAGCCACTTTGGAAGCGGAAGATGAGATGAAAGAAAAATATCCCCATTTGTTTGAACAAGTCTAGTAGTTATCGTGCGAACTCTTGTCCCTAGAGAACTGGCATAGTATCCCATTTGGTGCAAAGACACCCCATTTCTCTCCTAAATGCTTTACTACTGTAATTCTTCAAGTTGTGCTGAAATTGTATTTGTTGTGATTATTTGAGTCATATGCAAACCCTTCTTGGTAAATAAAAAGTTTTGTAAGAACTCTTGTGATAAGTAATTGGCTTATGATAGTATAGGTTGGTAATGATTAATTTACATGTGTATAGTGAATCGCAGTGGTTAAACTATATGGGACACATTGTTGTAATCAAACTATGTGCAAAAGTTTGTCAAGTGATTTAATATGTGCAACTGTTGAGGTAATGAATTGTACACCATTTGTAGGGACGATAGGAATTGTGTAATGGTGTTTGAAAATATGTTTCGGGATCTCTCTGGCAGGTAGATATGTCTATAATACAAAGGAAACTCTGGCGAAATTTTTCTAAAAATGTGGGAGTTAGTGAAAATTTTGAGAGTCTATATATCATGTTTTTCAAACCAACTGATTTTCAAAAATCCTCATTCGAGGACGAATGATTTAAGCGGGGGAGGATGTAAGGACCCGTAAAATTTTGTGCTCAAAACCTAGTAGCTCGTAGTGCCAAGATCTGAATATGTTCGGACCCTTTTAACTGATTTTGCACTTAAAAATCAAGAATCAAAATTTTCGAGAAAATTGCCATTTTGCAGTCCAGAATGCTGTCGTAGATTAGGTACGCGGACCGCATTTATGCCACAGAGTTAACCAGTGAGTTAGTCGAAATTGATATTGAAAATGCGATCTATTGTGCGATCGCATAGTCAATATGTGAACCGCATAATCGTCACATAAATTCCTCGAGTATTTGTGAAGGTCAATTCTGCAGTGCATTATGCGACCGTAGAACAAAAATGATCGCATTTATGTCGCAAACCCAGGCAGAGAAGTCATATTTTAGGAGCACTTTTGTGGTCCATTATGCGGACCGCATTTCCACTCTGCGATCACAGAGTGCGATCGCAGACCCAACTCGGCTCTAGATTTTCTAATTTTTCAACCCGATCTCTTCTTCAATAAAACACCCCAACCCTTCATTTTTACATATTTTTCTGGATAAAACTAGAGATAAGGGAGAGAGGGTTCTTGAGAGAGAAAGTCTCATCTTCATCAATTTGATTTTCCAACGTCGCCCAGGCCCGGAAATTCTTGAGTATTATCTTCATCTCCATTCTTGCAGGTAAGGTCCCCAACTCCTTTTCATTGATTTTCAAATTTCAATAAAAAGGGAGATTCTTATGCATTGATTCTTGGTAATAGGGATCAAAACACTCATGCATGTCTATTAAAACCTAAAAATCTAGTAAGAGTAATTAGGTGGGAGTAAAGAATTTTATAAAGAAGGGTTGATAAGCTAAATATGTTCGGGTAATGATTGTGAACTCTGATTCTAAGAAACATTTATTAATTTTTGCACTAGATTGATGTTGCCAGGCTTTTTGGTAAAGTTGAAAGTAGATATTAAAAGGGAATTCGGCTCCAGGTATGTATGTCTAACCTTGATCTTTGTAGAATCGCCTTGTGTGGTGTATGGATGTTTGGTATGTGATATATGCGTGCCTTATTCATGAAATTATTGTGATTGTGCTTTTAGTAAGAATTGAGGAACAAATGACGAAATAAAATCGTAAATGATGCAAATGGAATAACTGTGATAACCATATCTATGGCTTATTGTGGGCAATTGTCGTTGTAATGTAAAACACATGTGAGTCATTGTATATTACGAAAACTAGTATTGATGGCTATGGAAATACGTGTAAATTGTTGATGTTATTTCTTAAGATGTGTTGTTGTTGACCTTTGTGAATTGTTGGTTGTTGTTGTGTTGATTGGTGAATTGTGACTGTACAGTGGGATCGGGTTGCGTGCCGCAACACAAAGTTAGAAGGTGCGGGTTGTGGTGATAAGGGTGGCCGAGGTAATAAGGGTGGAAAAATGATCGAAATCACTATTGAAATAAACATTTGAGCAAATCGTGAAATCATTGGTGTGGAATTGTGGAAGGTGGAAATAGGAGAGAATGAAAACTTGTTTGGCTTTATTGTTCCTTTCCTTGTGCATTTGATTGTTGTTTCTATTACTGTTACCTACTTGTATATGGCTTGAGTTTACTTGGAGCAAGTTTGTTCATACATACCAGTACAATTCAAGTGTACTGACGTCCTTTTTGCCGGGGGAGCTACATTCGCGTTATGATTGTAGGTGGATCCATAGCAGGTACTCCAGTCTACCGACCGTAACTCTTCATCCCTTCCCGCCTGCTGAATTGGTGAGCCCCTTTTCTTTCGGGGCCCTTTGTGGCTCATGCCGCCTTTATTTTAGAGTCTTATTTTGATATTTGTATAAGCTATAGCCGGAGCCTTGTTACCGGCAAGTACGATATCATCCCTTTTCATGTTTAGAGGCTCCGTAGACAGGAAATGTGGGTCATGAACTTATGTAATATGTATCTTGCACGTTGGGTTATGTAAAGTGTAAACCATGCTAAGAATCATGTGCCATATGTATGTTTTGTAATAAAAAGGTGTTTTGTTTGTAAATGGTTATTTCTCTTGGATAATAAGTAATGAAAAATGCGGGGTAACACGTGGGGCAAGAGAGGCACTCAGGTCTGCTTGAATAGGGCTACCCGGTCGAGCGCTGGTCACATCCCTCGGATTCAGGGTGTGACAAGATGGCACCCCCAGGCCCGCTGAAGTACTTGGACCAGCAGAAGAGGATGGTCCTGGAGGCAAGTCTACAACTGTAGTGGCAGCAGGCTCGGTGGAAGGCTCGACAACAACTGGATCCTCAGACTGGACAATTGGGACAAAGGTAGGTGGCTTGTAGTTCTTTGATTTAGGGTTGTCCGAGCCCTGCATGATGTACCAAGAGTAAGGGGCCACAGGCTTGGACTTGATGTCATACCTTTTCTTCTCGACCTCCAGATCCCTAAAATACATAGAATGGGTGTTGGAAAAGGGTAGTTCCGGTCATGCTCCTGTCCCACAACAGAAATCACCCTCGACATCACAATACCCATATTGATAGGGTACCCAGCCATGATAGATGCAACAAGAATAGCCCGGGTAAGTGGAATAGTATTATCGTGGGTAGAAGGGTCAAGCCGACTGCATACAAAATGTCAACCACCCTCGAGCTTCAAAGTTGAAGGTGTTCCGGAATATATATTTTCTTCCCCACCTGCAGCCACTGTGGCACAGTACACGGGATACCTAAGAACTGAGCCAACCAAGGACGGACTTCCTCCTCCATCCCTAACTTTGCTAGATAAAGCGACTCATCTTTATCTGGAACCCCAAATAATCATTCAAGGAGGTGCCATCAAACAACACTGCTTTGTCTCTCACTTTGGTCGCCTTAGTATCCTTGACAATGTGAGCCACGTTAGAGTAGAATTCCCTAACCATATGCTCATTTCCATCTATGCACTTCTCCGAGAAAAACACCCAGCCATGTCTAGTTCGGAACTCCCTTTGCATGTTCGGGTTGTGGGGTAAAAGGTCAGTGTCAATGAAACTTCTCTCTGGTATCAACTTCCTCACCAGCCACCACTCCCTAAACTTGTGAAATGCCACTTGATTGACAAATCGATCTTCCCAAACTTCAGGTTTTCTAGTTCTTTCAATGCCCCTAATCTGAGTCTCACCTCCCTCATCTTTGCATGCACTCTCCCTAGATAATGAAGTTGTGGGGGAGGTGGAGTATTTCCCACTACCGGCTGCATACTCGTTAGAAGAATTCGATACTACATTCACTGGTTTTTTGGAAGTGGGTGATGGTGGAGGGGGTCGGTTATGTGAGTGGGGATTGAATCTGAGGAGATGCTTTTGGAGGGCACATACTCACTCCCCGATGAATGAGAAGCAGCCTTATCAGCAGCTTTTATCAATTTCGGGGTCTTTTTTATGTTTTCTCGAGCCTGGGAGTGAGTTTGGCGATTCTCTTGCCTTTACCCCCTCGGGAGGAACCACCTTTCCCGGGTTGTTGTGATTGTTTGCCGCTCTTTTGTCTAACCATGATCTGCAAAAACACGCATCTTACATTGTTAGTTTAAGCACATGCAATGAAACAGGTGAATGACACAGGAGGAAGACACAATTGATTGTAGAATGTAGTGGCAGGACAGGCTGCAGTACTTAGTATCGTGGAGTGCACAAAACAAGGACGTAGCTGCGGACCGCGCTAAAGTGACCGACGTCCGCGCTAGGCAAAGGCCTCCAAAACATGCTCTATGAATCTCTCACCGTGGACCGTACAAAATAGGGATGCGGCCGTGGTGGGCCAGCGCGGGCCGCGCAAAAGTGCAATGCGGCCGCGCTAGAAACAGTTTTATTGTAGCAGAAGAACTTCGCGGACTGCGCAAAAATAAAATGCGGACCGTGTTGAGCTAGGGTTAGGGACTAAGTTAGGGTTTCATGTTTTCTTCCATTTTTGTTCAAGTTTTTACTCCTACTTGTCCCTACTTAGTTATCCAATCCATATGCATGTTTATCACATAAAAACTAGCGAGAAATCTAACCTAAACTAGTAATTCAAACAAAAATGGGAAGAAAAAAGAGAAGTTACACTACTGGGCATCAAATAAGATGAAAACTAAGAAATTAATTATCCATGAGTGCATGAGATGTTACCAGATAGATGAAGAATGAGTGCAATTAATCCAATCAAGCAAGAAGAACGAGCTCCAAAAATGATGAACAGTAAAATTAGGGTTCTAGGGTGTCAAATTGCGAAAAGGGTAAAATGAGACCCTTGGTCTCTATTTATAGACACCCAGTGGGGCCCGTACTCACCTACCAGTGCGGCCGCGTAAAAATGATCGCGGACCGCACTGGATTTTTGTCATGCTGCCTTGCACTAAGCAGCCCATGCAGACCGCACAAAATGCACCGCGGCCGCGTTGAAAACTTCAGAGAGCACCATACTTTAGGCTTGCCAGCGTGGACCGTGCAAAATTGCACTGTGGCCGCGCTACAAACTTCAGAGACTTTACAAACTTAGCTCATGCCCACGCGGACCGCGCAAAAATGCACTGTGGCCGCACTGGCAAACTTCAGAGACTGCAATTTCTTTCCTTTTGTTTTGCACTGCTTCAACACAATCCCTGCAACATCTCACAAAGAATTAGCTCAAAAATCCAAAGCTACAAAGAAAATCAAAGAGAATGAAAAAGATATGGGTTGCCCCCCAAGAAGCGCCTGATTTAATGTCGTGGCACAACGCATGTTACCATCACATCACTTCAAATGAATGAGTGCCACCACGTGGCTTTCATAAAACTTCCCCAAATAACGCTTGACACGATGCCTATTGACTCAGAATACTTCACCATTCTTGTTCTTGAGATCAAGAGCACCAAAAGGAGTCACACATACCACTTCAAATGGCCCACTCAACTTTGACTTGAGCTTTCCCGGAAATAACCTCAACCGGGAGTTGAAAAGAAGAACCATATCACCAACCTTGAATTCATTTCCCCGAGCATATTTGTTGTGAAGATACTTCATCTTTTCCTTATACAAGGACTAGCTGAAGTACGCATGAAATCTAAACTCATCGAGCGCATTTAGTTTCTCAACACGGAGATTTGCCGCAACATCCCGTTCCAAGTTCAACTTCCTCAAGGCCCATATAGTCTTGTGCTCTAATTCCACCGAAAGATGGCAAGATTTTCCAAATACCAATAGGTAAGGGGACATACCAATTGGGGTCTTATAAGTCGTCTGGTACGCCCATAGAGCATCATCCAACTTTTTCGACCAATCGGTTCTATTAGCTTTAATTGTCTTGGACAAGATACTCTTTATTTCACGGTTGGAGACTTCCACTTGACAACTAGCTTGAGGATGATAGGTGGTAGTCACCTTGTGATTTACTACATACTTGGCAAGCAATGAATCAAAATCCTTGTTGCAAATCCCCCATCACTAATGATAGCACGAGGAGTGCCAAACCTTGTGAAGATACTCTTTTTCAAAAATACCACAACACTCCGGGCTTCATTGTTGGGCAAAGCCATGGCTTCAACCCACTTCGAGACATAATCCACCGCCACAAGAATGTAAGTGCTCTCACCAGACCCATGAAATCGACGCCCCAAACATAAAAAAATATCCACCTCGAGAATCGTATTGAGAGACATCTCATCTCTTTTTGAAATTCTGCCGGCTCTTTGGCATGCATCACATATCCTTACCAAATCACTAGCATCCTTAAATAAAGTTGGCCAATAGAAACCGCAACTCAAAACCTTTGAAGCCGTCCTCGCCCCTCCATGATGGCCACTATAGGGAGAAGAGTGACAAGCCTCCAATATGCTCAATTGTTCACCTTCTGGGACACATCTTCTTATCACACCATCTGTGCAGATTTTAAACAAGTACGCCTCATCCAAATAAAAATCCAAACTATCCCATTTGAGTTTCTTTGTTTGGTTAGAATATAGCTCACACGGGACAATTCCGGTCACAATGAAGTTGGCGATGTCCGCGAACCATGGAATGTCACACCTAGACACGGAAAGAAGTTGCTCGTCGGGGAATGCATCATTTATTTCAAGGCCGTCACTTGGCCTCCCTTCTTCCACTAACCGGGACAAATGGTCCTCAACTTGATTTTCACTTCCCTTCCGGTCCACTATTTCTATGTTGAATTCTTGAAGGAGTAGAACCCATCTCATCAATCTCGCCTTGGAATCCTTCTTGTACATCTAATATCTAAGGGTGGCATGGTCCGTGTACAATCACCTTGGCCCCCATAAGATAAGGCCGAAATCTTTCCATGGCAAATACAATTGCCAGCAATTCCTTCTTTGTCACTGTATAATTTCGTTGAGCTTCGTTCATAGTCTTGATTGCATAGTACATGGGATGGAACATTTTACTAATTCATTGACCTAACATTGCCCCCACCACAACGTCACTTTCAACACACATTAGTTCAAAGTTCAAACTCCAATTAGGTGCGATGATGATAGGAGTTGAGGTCAGCTTGTGCTTTAAAAGTTCAAAGGCCTCCATGCATTTTTCATCAAAAAGAAACTTGGCATCTTTCTCCAGCAACTTGCAAAGTGGATTCACAACCTTCAAAAAATCTTTGATGAATCACCGCCGGTAGAACCCGGCATGCCCAAGAAAACTCCTCAACCCTTTGACAGAAGTAGGGGGAGGAAGCCTCGAAATGACCTCGATTTTGGCCTTATCAACTTCAATTCCTCCCTTCGAGATCTTGTGACCCAACACTATACCTTCTTCTACCATAAAGTGGCATTTTTTCCAATTGAGAACGAGGTTAGTTTCTTCATATCTAGCCAAGAGCCTATCCAAATTTACCAAGCATTCCTCAAATGAATCCCTAACCACGCTGAAATCATCCATGAAGACCTCCAAGATATCCTCCACCGTGTCAGTGAAAATAGCCATCATGCAATGTTAGAAGGTCGCCGGAGCATTACATAGTCCAAATGGAATTCTTGAGAAAGTGAACGTGCCATAAGGACATGTAAATGTCGTCTTCTCTTGGTCTCCGGGGCAACTAGAATCTGATTGTACCCCGAGTAACCATCTAGAAAACAATACAAAGCCCGGACCGCAAGATGATCGAGCATTTGGTCAAGGAATGGTAATGTGAAATGATCTTTTCTTGTCACCTTGTTAAGCTTCCTATAATCCATACAAACTCTCCAACCCGTAACCTTCCGAGTCAGAATAAGCTCGTTGTTGGCATTGGTCACTACCGTCATCCCACCTTTCTTTGGCACACATTGGACCGGAGAGGTCCACGAGCTATCGGAGATAGGATAAACCACATCGGTGTCAAGCCACTTGATAACCTCTTTCTTTACCACTTCTTGCATCGCCTCATTTATTTTTCTTTGATGTTCAAGTGAAGGCCTCGCATCCTCCTCCAATATGATTTTATGCATGCAAAAAGCAGGGCTTATTCCTCGAATATCGGCCAATGTCCATCCAATCGCCTTTTTGCGCTTTTGAAGAACCGCCAAAGTGGCTTCAACCTGCATGTTAGTTAAGCAAGACAAAAGAATAACTGTTAAAGTGGAATTTGAACCCAAGAATTCATACCTGAGGTATGGAGGAAGGGGCTTCAACTCCAACACCGGTGGCTCCTTAATCGATGGCTTTATTGGTAGAGTTTTGCGGTTTTCAAGATCTAAAGATAACTTTCTAGGCTCATATGAATATGAACCCATACCATGCAATGCATTCACGCACTCCACTCTACCGACATAATCATTGACCCATGTTAAGAAGCACGGCCTCAAGAGGATCTTTAACATTTATCATGGAACTTGTGTCATCCACTATCATAGCTGTGACAATGTCCACAAATGAACACACCTACGTGCTATTGGGTTGTCTCATTGATTTGCAAACATGGAATACCACCTTCTCATCTCCCACACAGAATGTCAACTCACCTACTTCAACATCAACCAATACCTTCCCCGTAGCTAGGAAAGGTCTTCCAAGAACAATCGGCACTTCAAAGTCCACCTCACAGTCCAATATGACAAAATCAACCGGAAATATGAATTTATCAACACGAACAAAAATATCATCAATTATGCCCAACGGTTACTTCATTGATCGATCAGTCATTTGAAGTCTCATTGAAGTTGGCCTAGGTTGTCCGATTCCCAAAATCTTGAAAACTGAATATGGCATCAAGTTAATGCTAGCTCCCAAGTCACAAAGGTCTTTGGAAAAATCCGCACTACCAATAGTGCAAGGGATAGTAAAAGCTCCGGGGTCTTCAAGTTTCGGGGCCATAGAATGCACTATAGAACTCACTTGTTGCATCATTTTAATTGTTTCACACTTCATCGACCTCTTCTTAGTTACCAAATCCTTCATAAACTTTGCGTACTCCGGCATTTGTTCAAGTGCCTCCACCAACGGCACATTGATAGTAAGACTCTTTATCATTTCAATGAACTTTTTCAATTGATTGTCACCTTTTTGATTTGCTAATCGTTGAAGGTAAGGTGGAGGCGGCCTAGGCAAGGGTGCCTTGGCCTTGGGCACCACCGGCTCAGGCATATCAATAACATGTTCCCTAGACGGGTTCACGACATCTTGAGTCTCTACCTTGGTCTCATCATCAATATCAATCTGCACATCATTGGTAACATCTGGTTCAACCACATCTTCAACACTCAAAGGCACATTATCATCATGCAACTCAACTTAGTCATTTACAACTTGATTTTCGTTCGAGTCATGCACATCACCGCCTCTTCCACTTCTTGTTGTAACTGCCATCACATGATTGTTACCTCCCTCCGGGTTAACTACCATATCACTTGGTAGAGCACCTTTAGGTCGAGTATTCAACAATTGAGAGATTTGGCCAAGTTGCACCTCCAAATTCCGAATAGAGGTGTTATGAGAAGCCAATTGCGCATTGGAGTCTTGGTTCTTCTTCATCATTTGTTCGAACATCATCTCTATTCTCCCCATATCACTACCCGAAGAACTAGACTCTTGAGATTAAAAGGGAGGTGGATTGTTCGATTGTTAGTACATGGGGAGCCTTTGAAAGCCTTGCCCCCAGTTGCCTTGATTTCTGCTATTATTCCACCCTCCTTGATTATTGTTGTTGTTGCTCCAATTGTTATTGTTCCCGTTCCAATTGCCTTAATTGTTACCTTGGTTACCCCAATTGTTGTTTTAATTTTTGTTGTTCCAATTGCCACCACTTTGTTGTTGGTTGTTCTTGGTCCAATTGCCGCCGCCTTGTTGATTGCCCCAATTTCCTTGGGGATGCCATTGTTGATTCCCTTGATTTCCTTTATTCCCTTGGTAGTTATTGACATATTGACATTCTTTGTTTTGCTCATCATAGCATTCATTCGAATAACCACCAACATCATTGTTGTTGTCAACTTGCTCACAATTACCTTGAGGTTGTTGTTCCCCTCTTTGCCTCCTTTTCAACATAGATAAACCTTCCATTGCATTGACTTGGCGCAGGTTTTGGACTTGTTGCAATAGCGCCTTCGCCAATTGATTCATAGTTTTTGTAAGTTCGACTATAGCTTGGCCGTGGTCATGCAACTCTTTATGCAAATGGATGACCGTGGGGTCACCTTGAGGTATATTTGCTCGGCTTTGCCACGCCGAAGAGGTGTCGGCCATTTCATCAAGTACATCACATGCCTCTTGGTAAGAAAGTTTCATAAAGTTCCCTCCGACTAATTGGTTCACAATGCACTGATTAGTGGTGTTGATGCCCCGATAAAAAGTTTGTTGTATCATCGCCTCGGTCATGTCATTATTGGGGAACTCTTTCACCATTGTTCTATATCTTTCCCATATCTCGTGCAAAGTTTCCGTTGGCTCTTGTTTGAAAGCTAGAATCTCATCCCTAAGAGTCGCCATATGACTTGGAGAAAATAACTTGGCAATAAATTTGTTCGCCAAATCATCCCATGTGGTGATAGAATGATTAGGGAGCCTCTCGAACCAATCCAACTCTTTACCCCGAAGAGAGAACGGGAAAAGCCTCAATCTTAATGCATCATCGGACATGTTTGTCTACTTGCTACCGCAGCATGTATTTACGAACCCCTTCAAGTGCTTGTAGGCATTTTTATTGGAGGCGCCCGTGAAATACCCTCTTTGCTCGAGCAAGGTCAACATAATATTTGTGATTTGAAAGTTGCCCGCTTGGATTTGGGGAGGAACAATAGCACTGGCATATCCTTGATTGGGTAGAACTCTTGGGGCCACTCTTGGTAGAGGTGGAAGAGAGTCTGGAATGTTCTCATTCGGAATAGCATTTGCATTAGCATTTTGACCTCTCCTTTGAGCTTGAGGTAATATCTCTTCTTGTTCAAGATCCTCAACCTCCTCCCCCGCGACCACGTTGCCAAGAGGGTCATTTGCATTTAAAGCCATGTGTACCTGAGTGATTGACACCAACAAAATTAGTAAAAAGAAGGAAAGAGAAGCAAAACACAAAACTAACTAAATAGCTACTCAACATCGTAAGCTCCCTGGCAATGGCGCCAAAAAGTGTTCGCTGCCAATTCAACGCTACACGAATGTAGGAAGAGCGGGTCGCGACAGCATTTACCCGAATAGTGGTTCGGGATCAAATTTCCACAGGGAGCTAGGAGTGGAGTTGTATTGTCTGTCTAGCCTAGAGATGCGTTTGTGCTTCTAATTGCACTTCCAACATTTTTGGGTTTTTATATTTATAACTACTATTATGAACTAAGGATTAAAACTAAATTATGCTAAGGGAATGTTGCTAAGTTGTAATTAATGGGAGAAAGCCACTAGGGTCATGGCATTACCTAGGTGGCTAATTAATGGGTAGATACTACTAAGGATAGACTGACATATTTGGGACTTACTATAATCGTTGCACAATTGTACCCACTCTCACACCTCTCGGTAGAGAGAGTGATTTTGTCCAATTCACTCTCTCGAGACCAATTGCGTAGTCCAATTAGACCAAGAAACTAGGGTTCTAGTAGGGTGATTACTCTCTCGAGATTTAACCCATTAATTGGAACTACAATTTCTGATGGGTCCATCTCAATTCCTTGTTGGGTCAATTTTGGGGTCATGTCTCTCTTTCTCAAGAAGAGTTAAACCCACAAATCCAGAATCAGTGTTTGAAACCACCAATCCTTAATTAAAATATAAAATTAACCCAAATAACAAATACCAAATATCAATCTATCATTAGAATGCAACACCCATTAATTACCCACACTAGGGTTGAGCCACAACCCTAGCTAATGGGTTTATCTAGGCATAATTAAAGAAGAAACTAAAGAAATAGAAAAAGAACTAAACATATTAATTGATTACTAAGAAGAAACTACAATAATCTATTGTTAATGAAGACCAAAAGTGCCAAAAATGGCTACAAACTCGTTCCCAAGTGTGCAGCTGCATTCAGAAATTAAAAACTTAACCTAAAAGTGGTAAAATATTCTATTTATACTAAGCTGGAAAAACTGGATAAAAATACCCCTGCGAGGTCAGTATGGACCGCGCAAAAAGGATCGCGACCGCGCTGGCTCTTGAACTCATAATTTTAGCTCTCTGAAGTTGAGAACCTCGGACCTCGAGAGAATGCATCGCGGCCGCAGTGGGTGTTAGCACGGCCTCACATAAGTGAATGTGTAGCGCATTGCTTAAAATGGCCAAAAAGTCAGCTCTCTGAATCTCGTTCGCACAGACCGCGTAAAAGTGTAGCGCGGTCGCATTACTTTGGTCTCCAAATTTCTAGTCTCTAAATCTCATTTGTGCGAACCACGTAAAAGCGTGAAGCGGCCGTGAAGCATGGGCACGGGCCACGAAGCATGGGCGTGGGTAGCGAGAATCCAACTGCGGCCGCGTGACTGTCAACCTGAAGATGTCATCTCTCTGAACCTCCTAGTGTGGCCGTTGTCACAGTTGCGCGATCTTCACTAGTCCTTTTTTCCTTCACTTTACTTGGTTTTTGATACTTGAGTAGGTTTCACTCCGTTTTGAGCCGATCTTTGACATTTCGTCACTTTGTCACTCAAACCTACAATCAAGCACAACCTGTAAGCGTTTTAGGACTATTTTGTAGCAATTTATACTCAAAGCATAGGCAAATAGGGGCATAAAACACATTAAAATCCTACTTATCAGGCATTACCTGCAGATCCACTAGCCACCCCAATTCAGGACCAGGTTCCAGCTGTGGACTCTCCAGTAGCACCAGCTCAGGCATCAGCTATGCCTATTGTGATTCCGGGTCTTCAAAAGGCCTTGGCTCAGATCTTATCTGTTTGCACTGGCCTAGCTCAGGCGGTTTTAGCCACTATAGCCGCAGCTACTTCATAGGCAGGGAGAGGCAGTCAGACTCCCACCACCCGCACACCTGAGCAGGTCGTGCGGGGACTTCAGATGCTGGGGGCACAACCATCCCAGCCGGTCACAGCTGCTCGGGACTATATAGTTCCTATCATGCTAGAGGATGAGTAGCGTAGGTTGAAAATATTTGGGAGAGTTCAGCCTCCGACCTTCAGCGGAGCAGGGGGCGATGATGCCCAGGGCTTTCTAGACAAGTATCAAAGAATGCTTCGTACTGCCGGTATGTTAGAGACCAGCGGGGTCACTTTCACTACTTATCAGTTTTCAGGACCTGCATTCACCTGGTGGGAGGATTTTGAGAGGTGCAGGCCTGTTGGTGCAGCACCTCTTTCCTGTCAACAGTTCTTCGTTCTCTTTCTAGAGAAATATGTACCGTAGTCTCGCAGAGAGGAGCTGCGTAGACAGTTTGAGTGGTTGTATCAGGGAGACATGAACATGCCACAATATGAGTCGAGATTCTCTAAGTTGGCTCGTTATTCCATCTAGTTGGTCCCGACATATCGAGAGAGGATCAGGAGATTTGTTGATGGTCTTACTTATCAGCTCCGTATTCTTATGACCAGGGAGAGGGTGACTAGTTCTACATTCGAGGAGGTTGTGGATATTGTCACACCTCTTTTTTATGGCGCTTCCATACTCCCCGGCGATAGGGATATATATATAAGCGTAAAAAGAGT
>MDKF011002519.1:0-25384 GCA_026770625.1 Nicotiana glauca
TGACTTTTCCAAAACAAGCCTTCCTTAAAGAGACTAAGTGTCTCATTTCCTTCTAAAATCAATCCAAATCAACTCATTCACATAAGACACTTATAATGAAGCATAAAGAAGTATAAAATGGGGGAAATGGGGTGGTAACTCACGTGACGATGGGTCGGGTCATCACATCCTCCCTAACTTAAACAAACGTTCATCTTCGAGCGAGTCAAGAAACATACCTAAAGCCTCAAATAGGTGAGGATATCTGCTCCGCATCTCCCGCTCGGTCTCCCAGGTAGCCTCCTCCACGGGCCGACCTCTCCACTGCACTTTTACCGAAGTAACATCCTTTGACCTAAACTTACGAACCTGACAATACAAAATGGCTGCTGGCTCTACATCATAAGTCAAGTCACCCTCCAGCTGAAATGTACTGAAATCTAGAACATGGGACGGGTCTCCAGTATACTTCAGGAGCATAGAAACATGAAAAACTGGATGCACGCCCGACAAGCTAGGTGGCAAGGAAAGCTCATAAGCCAGCTCCCCAATCCTCCTAAGTACCTCAAAAGGCCCAATGAGCCACGGACTCAATTTCCCTTTCTTTCCGAATCTCATAACACCCTTCGTGGGTGAGACCTTCAGCAAGACCTTCTCACCAATCATATAGGACACATCTCGGACCTTCCTGTCCGCATAACTCTTCTGTCTCGACTGCGTGGTACGGAGTCTCTCCTGAATCACCTTCACCTTCTCTAATGTATCCTGAACCAAATCTTTCCCCAAATATCTAGCCTCCCTGGGCTCGAACCAACTAACTATAGATCTACACCATCTCCCATACAAGGCCTCATACGGTGCCATCTGAATGCTGGACTGATAGCTGTTATTGTAGGCAAACTCTGCAAGCGGTAGAAACCGATACCATGACCCTCCAAAATCAATAACACCGGCGCGTAGCATATCTTCCAATATCTGAATGGTGCGCTCGGACTGTCCGTTCGTCTGAGGGTGAAAGGCTTTGCTCAACTGCACCTGGGTACCCAACTCTCGCTGAACCGTCTGCCAAAACTGAGAGGTGAACTGAGTGCCCCGATCTGATATGATGGAAACTGGGACACCATGCAACTGAACAATCTCCCGAATATAAATCTCTGCCAGCCGCTCTAAAGAATAAGTAGTACAAACCGAAATGAAGTGCGCGGAAGTGGTCAGCCTGTCTACAATCACCTATATAGCATCAAATTTCTTCAAAGTCCGTGGGAGTCCGATAACAAATCCATAGTGATCCTCTCCCACTTCCACTCTGGAATAACTATCTGTTGGTGCAAGCCACCCGGTCTCTGATGCACATATTTCACCTGTTGACAGTTAAGACACCGGGCTACATAATCTACAATATCCCTCTTCATCCTCCGCCACCAATAGTGCTGTCTAAGATCCTGATACATCTTCGCGGCACCCGGATGAATGGAATACTGCGAGCTATGGGCCTCATCCAATAGAAACTCCCAAAGCCCATCCACATTGGGCACGCAAATTCGGCCCTGCATCCTCAACACACCATCATATCCAATGGTCACATCCCTGTCATCATCATGCTGAACCCTGTCCTTAAGGACAAGCAAATGCAAATCCTCATACTGACACTCTCTGATGCGGTCATACAAGGAAGACCGAGAAACTACACATGCCAACACCCGACTGGGCTCTGAAATATCTAGTCTCACAAATCGATTGGCCAATGCCTGAATATCAACTGCCAATGGTCTCTCCTCAGCTGGAATGTACGCCAAGCTCCCCATACTCATCGTCTTTCGCTCAAAGCATCAGCCACTACATTGTCCTTCCCGGGGTGATACAGAATAGTAATGTCATAATCCTTCATTAACTCTAGCCACCTTCGCTGCCTCAAATTAAGGTCCTTTTGCTTGAATAAATACCGAAGACTGCGATGATTTGTGAATACCTCACAAGATACACCCATACAAGTAATGCCTCCAAATCTTCAATGCATGAACTATAGCAGCTAACTCCAAATCATGAACGGGGTAGTTCTGCTCATAGGGCTTCAACTGGCGAGAAGCATAAGCAATAACTCTACCCTCCTGCATCAATACACACCCAATCCCAACTATAGAAGCATCGCAATATACCGTATATGAACCTGAAGCTGACGGCAAAACCAATACTGGAACTATGGTCAAAGCTGCCTTAAGCTTCTGAAAGCTCTCCTCGCACTCGTCCGACCATACAAATGAAACACCCTTCTGAGTCAACTTAGTCAAAGTCGATGTAATAGAGGAAAAACCCTGAACAAATCGGCGATAATAGCCTGCCAACCCAAGGAAACTACGAATCTCCGTGGCTGAGGACGGTCTAGGCCAACTCTGCACTGCCTCTATCTTCTTCGGGCCAACCTGAATACCCTCGTTGGACACCACGTGTCCCAAGAAAGCCACTGAAGCAAGCCAGAACTCACACTTGGAGAACTTTGCATAAAGCCTCTCCCCCATCAATCTCTGCAATACAACTCGCAAATGCTGCGCGTTCTCCTCCTGACTGCGCGAGTATACTAGAATATCATCAATGAACACTATAACAAATGAATCCAGATAAGGCCGAAATACACTATTTATCAGATGCATGAACGCTCCTGGGGCATTGGTCAGCCCGAAGGACATGACAAGAAACACATAGTGACCATATCTAGTCCTGAAAGCAGTCTTATGAATATCTGAATCCGTGATCTTCAGCTGGTGATAACCCGAACAGAGATCAATCTTGGAAAACACCCTCGCTCCCTGAAGCTGGTCAAACAAATCATCAATGCGAGGCAGGGGATACTTGTTCTTAATTGTTACCTTATTCAATTGCCTATAATCGATGCACATTCTCATTGTGCCATCCTTCTTTTTCACAAACAGAACTGTCGCACCCCAAGGTGACACACTAGGCCGAATGAACCCCTTATCCAGGAGCTCCTGAAGCTGCTCCTTCAATTCCTTCAATTCCGCTTGTGCCATACGATATGGCAGAATAGAGATGGGCTGAGTGCCCGGCACCAGGTCAATACCAAAATCAATATCCCCATCCGGTGGCATGCCCGACAGGTCTGCAGGAAATACATAGGAAAAATCCTTCACAACTGGAACAGAATCAATGCTAGGCGTCTCAGCTCCAACATCCCTCACAAACGCCAAATAGGAAAGACAACCCTTCTCAACCATACGCTGGGCCTTCAAGAAAGAAATAACTCTACTAGGAACATAGTCGGTCACACCATGCCACTCGATCCTCGGCACACCCGGTATAGCCAAAGTGACTGTCTTAGCATGACAGTCTAGAATAGCATGACACGGAGATAACCAGTCCAGGCCCAAAATGATATCAAAATCCACCATAATCAATAGCAATAGATAAACTCGAGTCTCCAGAACATGATCGGTATACATGTTCTACAATAATAGTATCGCCCACCGGGGTAGATACATGAACAGGTAAAGCAAGACACCCTCAGGACGTACCCAAATGTTGAGCAAAATATGAAGACACATAAGAATAGGCGGAACCGGGATCAAATAATACTGAGGCGTCTCGGTGGCAGACTGAAACAATACCTGTAATGACAGCGTCTGAGGCAATGGCATCTGTCCTGCCCAGCATAGCATAGAAATGAGCCTGGCCACCGCCTGATCGATCTCTACCTCTAGGACGACCCCTGACTGCCTGATCTCCACCCCTAGCTGGCTGGGCGGGTGATGAAGTAACTGGAGCAGAAGTCGAGGGTTAACCCCTCTGCTGATGCTGTCTGCCACGAAGTCGAGGGCATTGCCTCCTCAAGTGACCAAACTCTCCTCACTCATAACAGCTGCCTGGTGCTGGAGATGGGGACTGAAGGAAACCCCTCGCACCGGAGTGACTAGCAGATGTACTCGGTGCAGAAGAACCCTAAGCTGATGGGGCATGAGATGAACTCTGAGCTGGGAGAGCGCTGAGTGAAGACTGACCCTGCTGGGGCCCATAATGACCACGGCCTGAAGATCCCCCACGATACTCTGGACGGGCCGACTGAGCAGGCCTGAAAGAACGACCTCTACCCTACTGGAACTTGCCCTTTGAAGGAGCACCATTGTAACTGCCCGATCTACGAGGCCTCTTGGCCTCCCTCTCCTCTCGCTCTCTACGGCGAATTGACTCGATCTCACGAGCGATATCCACCGCCTCCTCAAACCTAGCACCCAATACTCTCTCTCTAGTCATCAGAATACGGAGATGGTAGTTAAGGCCATCCAAAAATCTCCTAATCCTCTCACGATCTGACGCAACCATCCAAATAGCATGACGGGCCAACTATGAAAACCGCATCTCGTACTGAGTCATTGTCATATCCCCCTGCGTCAACCACTCAAACTGCATACGTAGCTCCTCTCTGCGGGACTGAGGTACATACTTCTCCAGAAAAAAAGCGGAGAACTGCTGCCAAGTCAGAGGTGCTGCACCGACAGGCCTACACCTCTCAAAGTCCTCCCACCAAGTAAGAGCAGCCCCCGTGAACTAAAAAGTATTAAATGCCACACCACTTGACTCAAGGATCCCTGCCGTACGGAGCATACACTGATATCTATCAAGAAAACCCTAGGCATCCTCGCCGTCAGCTCCACTGAACGTCGGAGGCTGGAGCCTCCCAAACCTCTTGAGACGACGCTGCTCATCGCCTGGCATAGCTAGAACCACGAAGACCTAAACTGGTGCAACCTGCTGAGCTAGAGGTGCCTCGGGTGTCTGTAGTCCCTGCACCACCTGCTCAGGTGTGCGAGCACTGGGGGTCTGATTGCCTCCCCCGGCTTGCGAAGTAGCTGCTGTTATTGTGGTGGCTAAAACTGCCTGAGCCAGGCCAGTGCAGACTGATAATATCTATGCCAAGGTCTCCTGAAGACCCAGAATCACGATAGGCACAGCTGGTGCCTGAACAGGTACTGCTGGAGTATCCACAGCTGGAGTCTGATCCTGAGCTGGGGCAACTGGTGGATCAGCAGGTGCTGCCCCGGCTGCTCTGCCTCTTCCAAGACCATGACTGCGTCCACAGCCTCTGGCGGCCTCAGTAGGTGGCACTGGTGGTCGTCCATCACGTTCGGTAGCTCGTGTCCTCACCATCTGTGAGAGAATATAACAATAGCAGTTTAGTTCTCAGTTCAACAAAGCCACACGACAAGAGTTTGAAGAATGTGAAGTTTTCCTAAAGGTTCGGCAGCCTCCCGAGGATAAGTACAGACGTCTCCATACCGATCCACGAGACTCTACCAACCGGCTCATGACTCGCGAGACCAAGTAACCTAGGCTCTGATACCAACTTGTCACGACCCCAACCCTGATCGTGATGGAGCCCAACACACTGCTAAGCAAGCCCGACCAATTTAATAACCTTAACCATTTTATACAGTTCATGAATTAATTAACACAGATAAATTACTAAGTCATAGTACTGAAATCCTGAAATAGAGTTAAACATGCAAAAATCCCAAAATATAAAGCAACTACACAGCCCGAAGAATCCGGTGTCACAAGTCTGAGCCTCTAGTACATGAGTATCAACCTACTACATATCGTTCTCTAGAAATGCAGAAATAAAGCAATAAGGTAGAAGGAAGATCAGGATTGCGGACGTCAAATGCAGCTACCTTGATATTCCCGGATAAGATGATACGCAGAGAAGTCCTCACACAGCCTCAGGTGTACTTGGATCTGCACGCAAGGTGCAGGGAGTAATGTGAGTACTCCGCCCAGTGAGTAATAAACATAAATAAAGGCTGAGAATAAGAAATACTAAATAGGCACAAAGTAATTCTATAAATATAGCAACTTAACCAAGTAGTATTAAATCAGTAAACCAATAACAACAATTATGGAAATACTACAACAGATAAGTAAGTTAATGACAATCAAATATGAAATGCAACATATAGTCCGGTACTCCCTAGTACCCGCTGCGACGTGCAGCCCGCTCCATTTATTTATCGTCGACGGTGCTCACTAGGGGTGTGCAGACACCAGGAGGGGCCCCTTACGGCACAAGCACAATAATAAGCCATCTCATGGCATCAACTAGGCCCTCGACCTCATATCAATATCAATATCATACCGTTGCGGTGCGCAGCCCGATCCCATACTCAGTCCAAACTCACATAAGCCTCTCGGGCACAATAATATAGAAATATTTAATTAAGTTTCTAGTTGGAGAAAAGGTGACTGAGTTTGCAAAACAATATTAAATACTAGGACTGTGATGACTCGTCCGGTCGTCTTAAGAATTAACGCCCTGATTCCCTATTAGTTATTTCCCCTAAGTTCATTTCTGCTATTTTGGTTTGCCGGGACGTTCGGTGTTGGGTTTCGGAGAGTTTTGGGACACTTAGTCCCTAAATGAGAGCTTAAGTGTTGAAAAGTGGTCCGTAGTCGGAACAGTGTGAAGACGACCTCAAAATGGAAATCTGATAGTTTCGTTAGCTCCATTAGGTGATTTCGGGGTTGGGAGCGTGTTCGGAATGTATTTTGGAAGTCCGTAGCTCATTTAGGCTTGAAATGCCGAAGTTTGAATTTTTGAAGTCTCCGGTCCGATAGTGAGTTTTTGATCCGAGGGTCAGATTGGAATTCCGGAAGTTGTAGTAGCTCCGCCACGCCAGTTGGGATGTGTGTGCAAAATTTCAGGTCACTCGGACGTGTTTTGGTTAGGTTTTTGATCGAAAGAGTGTTTTGATGGAAATTGAAGTTCTTAGGCTCAAATCATTGATTAATTCGAGTTTTCGACGTTATTTTAGGTGGTTTAAGGATTGGTACAAGTTTGAATGATGATATGGGATATGTCTGTAGGTTTGGTTGAGGTCCCGGGGGCCTCGGGTGTGTTTCGGATGCTCAATGGAGCATTTTGGAGTTTGGAAATGTTGCAGAAAATCCTTCAGCTGTGCAGGTCCCAAATCCTTCTTCGTGTTTGCGGTACCCTCCTCGCGTTCGCGTAGCTTTGGTCTCTTTCCTCTTCGAGTTCGCGTCCTCCTCCACGCGTTCGCGTAGAGTAATTCTAGAGGAGGACAAGTTTTCTTCATTGCATTCGCGATTTTTCGCGAAGCTTCATATATTCCTTAACCGCGTTCGTGTCATGGCTGTCGCGTTCGTATAGATTTACTGGACTCCGAGGGCTGGGCTTGATTTTATTAACGCGTTCGCATAACCCAGTCGCATTCGCGTAGTTCACTGAACCCAGGCCTTCGTGTTTGCGTCCCTTCCTTCGCGATCGCGAAGGGCATTTTTGGTCCCTTTATTTTTCCTTCTTTGTGAACGCGACCTTCCGCGTTCGCGATGCTTTACGGACCTGGACAGTAATTAACATTCAAAAATGAGGGTTTTGCCATTTTTATCAAAATACAAGTTTGAGAGAACGGATTTGGGGGAAATTTTGAAGGTTTTTCGAAGGCAATCACTAGGTAACGATTCTATACTCTCTTATGCTTAAAACCCACTAATCTAATCACGAATTCATCCTTAATTTTGGATTTTTGAATGAAAATTGGGGAAAACTTCTTAGACCAAACTATTGAGTTTTGAGTGGGTGTTTGACCTCCGATTTGAGAGATTTTTATATGGTTAGACTCGTGAGAGCACGAGGGTTCTGAAAAATGTGAAAATTATCCGATTCTGAGACATTGGCATGAGGGGCATTTTTGTCATTTTGCCTAATTTCGCTTCTTATCTTTGACTTTAATAGTAGAATCAATTGCTTGAGATGTTATTTACAATATGTAATTGAATTAAATAGATTTGAGCCATTTGGAGTCGGATACTCGTGGCAAAAGTGTGATTTCGAGTTGATTTTGGAGCCGATTCGAGGTAAGTGGCTTGTCTAACCTTGTGTGGGGGACCTTTCCCCTTAGGATATGATATGTGCTAATTGAGTGCCTTGTACGTTAGGTGACGAGCGCGTACTTGAGCTAATTGTTGAAAAATCCGGTTTTTACTTAAGATATTGAGACTGAGTTTCCTTCATATTTGACTTGTTTTACTTGTAGTTATAACCAGTGTTAGATTAGAAAAGCATGTTTAGTTGATCTAACTTGCCTAATTGTTTAAGTTGCATTGACTGTACTACGTGAAGCATTCTAGGCTAGTACTACCTGATGTTTGTCTTCTGTACTTCATAATTTGAATATCTTCTGATTGTGGTTGCGCATTTACATTGGGACTACAGATGTGGGATTCCAGTAGCTCCCCCCCCCCTTGTTTGTTTACTTTGGGACTGCGTGTTCGATTCCCGATTAATCCCCCTGCATATTTACTTTGGGACTACGGGTTCGATTCCTGATAGATCCCCCTGCACATTTACTTTGGGACTGCGGGTTAGATTCTTGATAGATCCCCCTGCACATTGATAGTTGGACTACGGGATGGTATCCCGGGAGATCCGTCGGATATACACATATTATGGACTACGGGACGGTATCCCGGGAGATCCTTTGGATATACACATATGATGGACTACGGGACGGTGTCCCGGGAGATCCACAGGACAGTTGAGAAAAGGAATACAGGACGGTATCCTGGGAGATCCTCATTGTTACCATTGGTATTGAGCAGTACTTATTCTGTGGTTGCTCCGTTCCATGTGTATTTTGATATTGCCTTATTTAGCTTGTTTTATTCCACTGCTTTACTCACTATTACTGCTTATTTTCATACTGTTGATTTATATATTATTGTTTAACCTCAGTAGAGCCCTGACCTTCCTCGTCACTACCCAACCGAGGTTAGGCTTGGCACTTACTGAGTACCGCTATGGTGTACTCATGCCCTTTCTGCGCATGCTTTTCATGTGCAGATCCAGGTTCCTCCACCCAGGCATACTATCATCGAGGCGGAGAGATCTAGCGGAGACTTCGAGGTATATCTGCCGCGTTTGCAGACTAGGAGTCTCTACTCTATTCCAGCTTTAGTAGTTAGCTTATCTGTTCTTTCAGTCATTTAGACATTCTAGAGTTAGAGTAGTGTTTTACGTTTCTATTAGCCTATGTTTCCCGTGAGTATCCGGGTTTTGGGATTGAGTTGTAGACTTCCGCATTTCTTTTGAGTTGTATAGGCCGAGCGGCCTTATATGCAACTCTTATTTTACATATGTTCAGTTTTAATTAATTATTTCCGCGAATTATATTGAATTTCTGCATTGTTAGGCTTACCTAGTTGTAGGAACTAGGTGCCATCACGACATGTTCATGGAGGGTGAACTGGGGTCGTGACAAGTTGGTATCAGAGCTCTAGGTTCATAGGTGTCACTGAACACAGGCCGTTTTATTAGAGTCTCGCTAATCGGTACGGAGACGTCTATACTTATCTACAAAAGGCTAAGTAACTATTTAGGAAAAAAAAATCTTCACTTCATTTGGTTTCCTTGTCGTGCGATATTTTTGACATCAATTCCAAACTTCTGTCTTCTATTCTCTCACAGATGGTGAGGACACGTGCTACTTGGGACGATCAGGCACCCGTGCCCCCTACTGCAGCCGTCAGAGGCCGGGGCCGGGGCCGGGGCCGGGGCCGGGGCCGGGGTAGAGGCCGAAGACGCGCCCGTGGTACAGCGAGAGCACCAGTGCGAGCTGCCGCCGAGGTACCACCAGCAGATCCAGCTGGAGTTTAGGCACTTTACACGCCTACAGTTACTACTACTCCAGCCCTTCAGGAGACTTTGGCACAATTCCTGAGCATGTTTGGTGCATTGATTCGGGTTGTACCGACTACTTCACTGATCGTGGGATGGTCCCAGACTCCCGCCGCCCCCACTCCAGAGCAGCGAGTTTCCATTGGTCAGGTTCTAGGTGTCATGGCAACACAGCCTGTGGTCCCAGTTCAGCGGGTGGTGAGTACCTCTCGCCGAGTAGAGGATAGTTGGGTCCAGGAGAGAGAGGATAGACGAGGTTAGGAGGGAGAGTATAGAAGAGTGAGTAGACCTCGTAGACCAGGGAGATATACTGGTCCTTATTTTGGAGGCAGGGTGCATCATGGTAGAGGTTTTGTGGGTCAGCCAGCTCAGTTTGCATCTTAGAGTTCCCACAGAGTTTCAGGTGTTCAAGGGTCTCGGAGTACCCGTACCGCACAGTTCCCACTGCCACGTCAGTCACGAGGTTGCTTTGAGTGTGGTGACATACGCCATGTGGTGAGTTATTGCCCTAGACTTGGGAGGAGTGCACCTCCATAGACTTCTCGGCCACAGCGCGCCCCGCAGAATTCTCAGGCTTTAGTTACAACCGCAGTTGCTACCTTACCTACCCATACCGAGACTGTTGCCTCTTATTCTGTCATCACAGGTATTGTCATGGTTTGTTATAGAAGTGTATCGGTTCTATTCGATTTAGGCTCTACTTATTCTTATGTGTCTTCTTACTTTGCTTCGCATTTGGGTGTGCCTCGGGATTCTTTGAGTGCCCCCGTTTATGTTTCTACTCCTGTGGGGGATTCTCTTGTTGTGGACCGCGTTTATCGGTCATGTTTGGTTGCTATTCATGGTTTTGAGACCAGAGCGGACTTATTGTTATTTGGTATGGTGGATTTTGACATTATTTTGGGCATAGACTGGTTTTCGCCCCATTTTGCTATTTTTAATTGTCACGCCAAGACCGCGACGCTGGCTATGCCAGGTATTCCGCGTATTGAGTGGAGTGGTAGTTTAGATCACACTCCCAGTAGAGTTATCTCTTTTCTTAAAGCTCAGCGTATGGTTGAGAAGGGGTGTGCTGCGTATTTAGCTTATGTGAGAGATGTCAGTGTTGATACCCCTTCTGTTGATTCATTTCCAGTGGTATGGGATTATCCCGATGTGTTTCCAGCTGATCCTTCGGGCATGCCGCCCGATAGAGAAATTGATTTTGGCATTGATCTGTTGCCGGGCACTCAGCCTATTTCCATTCCTCTGTATCGTATGGCTCCTCCTGAGTTGAAGAAGTTGAGGGATCAGTTACAGGAATTGCTTCATAAGGGTTTTATATGACCCAGTGTTTCACCGTGGGGTGCTCCTGTCTTGTTTGTGAATAAAAAGGATGGTTCTATGCGTATGTGTATCGATTATCGCCTGTTGAATAAGGTTACAGTGAAGAACCATTATCCTTTGCCTCGTATTGATGATCTATTTGACCAGCTTCAGGGTGCGCAGGTATTTTCTAAGATTGATTTGTGCTCAGGTTACCATCAATTGAAGATGCCAGACATCCCGAAGACTGCCTTCAGGACTCGGTATGGCCATTACGAGTTCCTTGTTATGTCATTTGGGCTGACCAAGGCCCCGCAACTTTAATACATGTGATGCATAGTGTGTTCAGGCCATATCTCAACTCGTTCGTTATTGTTTTTATTGATGATATTCTGGTGAATTCTTGAAGTCGGGGAGATCATGAGCAGCACCTGAGGACCGTGCTTCAGACCCTGAAAGATAAGAAGTTATATGCAAAGTTCTCAAAATGTGAGTTTTGGTTGAGTTCTATGGCATTCTTGGGCCACGTGGTTTCGAGTGAGGGTATTCGGGTGGATCCGAGGAATATAGAGGTCGTACAGAGTTGGCCAAGGCCGTCCTTAGCTATAGATATTCACAATTTCCTTGGTTTTGCAGGCTACTACTGTCACTTCGTGGAGGGATTTTCATCGATTGCGGCCCCTATGACTAGATTGACCCAGAAGGGTGCCTCTTTTCAATGGACAGAGGAGTCTGAGGCGACCTTTCAAAAGCTCAAGACAGCTTTGACTACAGCCCCAATTTTGATATTGCCTACCGGTTCGGGGTCTTATAATGTCTATTGTGACGCCTCGAGTGTTGGCCTTGGAGCGGTGTTGATGCAGGAAGGTAGGGCGATTGCCTACTCGTCCAGACAGTTGAAGATACATGAAAAGAATTACCCTATCCATGATCTTGAGTTAGCTGCTATTGTTCATGCCTTAAAGATCTGGCGTCATTAATTGTACGGTGTGCCTTGTGAGATTTATACTAATCATTGGAGTTTGCAGCACTTATTCAAGCAAAAGAATCTAAATTTGCGCCAGAGGAGGTGGTTGGAGTTGCTGAAGGATTATGATATTACTATTCTGCATCACCCGGGCAAGGCCAATGTGGTAGCGGATGCCTTGAGTCATCGGGCGAGGAGTTTTGGGAGTTTTGGCATATTTACCAACTGCAGAGAGGCCTATGGTGATGGATGTTTAGGCCTTAGCCAGTCAGTTTGTGAGATTGGACCTTTCAGAGCCTAGTCGGGTCCAAGCTTGTGTGGTCTCTCGGTCTTCATTGTTCGATCGTATCAGGGAGCAGCAGTATGATGACCCTCGTTTACGTGTCTCAAGGACACGGTTCAGCACGGCGATGCCAGAGATGTGACCATTGGAGATAACGGGGTATTGAGGACGCATGGCCGAATTTGTGTGCCCAATGTTGATGGGCTTCGGGAGTTGATTTTAGTAGAGGCCCATAGTTTGCGGTATTCCATCCATCCGGGTGCCGCAAAGATGTATCAAAATTTGAGGCAGCACTATTGGTGGAGGCGGATGAAGAAGGATATAGTTGGATATGTAGCTAGATGCCTCAACTGTCAGCAGGTAAAGTATGAGTACTAGCGCCCGGGTGGGTTGCTTCAGCAGATAGAGATTCCGGAGTGGAAATGGGAGCGCATCACCATGGATTTTGTATCTGGTCTCCCACGGACCTTGAAGAAGTTTGATGCCATTTGGGTCATTATGGATCGGCTGACCAAATCTTCTTATTTCATTCATGTGTGTACCACTTATTCATCGGAGCGGTTGGCGAAGATTTACATCTGGGAGATTGTCCGTTTGCATGATATTCTAGTTTCTATTATTTTGGACAGAGGTACTCAGTTTACATCGCGGTTTTGGAGAGCCGTGCCACAGGAGTTAGGCACTCAAGTGGAGTTGAGCATATCATTTCACCCCTAGACGGACAGATAATCCGAGCGCACTATTCAGATTCTTGAGGATATGTTCCGTGCGTGTGTGATTTAGTTTGGAGGGTCTTGGGATAATTTCTTGCCATTGGCGGAGTTTGCTTACAACAACAGTTATCAGTCCAACATTTCAGATGGCGCCGTATGAGGCTTTATATGGTAGGATATGTAGATCTCCGGTGGGTTGGTTTGAGCCGGGTGAGGCCAGGCTATTGGGCATAGAGTTGGTTCAGGATGCGTTGGAGAAGGTTAAGATGATTCAGTATAGATTCCATACAGTCCAGTCTAGACAGAAGAGTTACACAGACAGGAAGGTTCGTGATGTTTCATATATGGTTGGTGAGCGGGTTCTGCTTCGGGTTTCACCTATAAAGGGCGTTATGAGGTTTAGAAAGAAAGGGAAGTTGAGTCCGAGGTTTATTGGCCCCTAATCACGAATTCATCCTTAATTTCGGATTTTTGAATGAAAATTGGGGAAAACTTCTTAGACCAAACTATTGAGTTTTGAGTGGGTGTTTAACCTCTGATTTGAGAGATTTTTATATGGTTAGACTCGTGAGGGCACGAGGGTTCTGAAAAATATGAAAATTATTCGATTCCGAGACGTTGGCCTGAGGGGCATTTTTGTCATTTCGCCTAATTTCGCTTATTATCTTTGATTTAATAGTAGAATCAATTGCTTGAGATGTTATTTACAATATATAATTGAATTGAATAGATTTGAGCCATTGGGAGTCGGATACTCGTGGCAAAAGTGTGATTTCGAGTTGATTTTGGAGCCGATTCGAGGTAAGTGGCTTGTCTAACCTTGTGTGGGGGACCTTTCCCCTTAGGATATGATATGTGGTAATTGGGTGCCTTGTACGTTAGGTGATGAGCGCATACTTGAGTTAATTGTTGAAAAATCCGGTTTTTACTGAAGATATTGAGACTGAGTTTCCTTCATATTGCCTTGTTTTACCTACAGTTATAACCTGTGTTAGATTAGAAAAGCATGTTTAGTTGATCTAACTTGCCTAATTGTTTAAGTTACCTTGACTGTACTACGCGAAGCATGCTAGACTAGTACTACCTGATGTTTGTCTTCTATACTTCATATTCTGAATATCTTCTAGTTGTGGTTGCGCATTTATATTGGGACTACGGATGCGGGTTCGATTCCCGATAGATCCCCCTACACATTTACTTTGGGAGTGAGGGTTAGATTCCTGATAGATCCCCCTGCACATTTACTTTGGGATTGCGAGTTCGATTCCCGATAGATCCCCCTGCACATTTACTTTGGGACTACTGGTTAGATTTCCGACAGATCCCCCTGCACATTGATAGTTGGACTATGGGACGGTATCCCGGGAGATCCTTCGAATATACACATATGATGGACTACGGAACGGTATCCCGGAAGATCCACTGGACAGTTGAGAAAAGGACTACAGGACGGTATCCTGGGAGATCCTCATTGTTACCATTGGTATTGAGTTGTACTTATTCTGTGGTTGCTCCGTTCCTTGTGTATTTTGATATTGCCTTGTTTAGCTTGTTTTATTCCACTGTTGTACTCACTATTACTGCTTATTTTCATACTGTTAATTTATATTTTATTGCTTAACCTCAGTATGGCCCTGACATTCCTCGCCACTACCCAACCGAGGTTAGGCTTGGCACTTACTGAGTACCGCTGTGGTGTACTCATGCCCCTTCTGCGCGTGTTTTTCATGTGCAGATCCAGGTTCCTCCACCCAGGCGTACTATCATCGAGGCAGAGAGATCTAGCGGAGACTTCGAGTATATCTACCGCGTCCGCAGACCAGGAGTCTCTACTCTATTCCAGCTTTAGTAGTTACCTCATCTTTGCTTTCAGTCGTTTAGACATTCTGGAGTTAGAGCAGTATTTTACGTTTCTATTAGCCTGTGTTTCCCATGAGTTTCTGGGTTTTGGGATTGAGTTATAGACTTCCGCATTTCTTTTGAGTTGTATAGGCCGAGCGACCTTATATGCAGCTATTATTTTACATATGTTCAGTTTTGATTAATTATTTCCACGAATTATATTGAATTTTCTCATTGTTAGGCTTACCTAGTTGTAGGAACTAGGTGCCATCACGACATATTCATGGAGGTTGAACTGGAGTCGTGACAAAGACTATGTTCAATAATATGTAAAAATGGTAACGAACCAATAATAGCAATCCCTGAAGGATTCAATCAATTGGCACAAAGCCCAAATATAGCAATCAGCTCAATTATAATGATAATAAGTGAATTTCAGTCAAATACGCAGTATATTCATCTACCGGGGCGGACCAAGTCACAATTCCCAACGGTGCTCTACCCCACGCTCGCTATCCGGCGTGCAAGTCACCTCAATATAGCACTACTATGTGTGAATCCGGGGTTTCAAACCCTCAGGACATCATTTGCATATATTACTCACCTCAAGTCGGCCAAAATCCTAGCTCGCTATGCCCTTGCCTCTCAAATCGACCTCCTCATGTGCCGAATCTGATCAAAACCACAACGAATACGTCACAATATGCCAATGGAACAATACCCAATCAAAAACAATCGGAAAATAGCAAAAATCTAGAAATTAGCAAAACCTGAGCCCCGGGCCTACTTCCCGAAAATCAGAAAATTTAACATCAATGGATTCCTTATCTCGCCACGAGTCTATACATATAAAGATTACCAAAATCAGAGTCCAAATGACCCTTCAAATCTCCATTTTAACTCTCTTAAGTTTCAAGCCCTAAGCCACCATTTTTACCCATTATTTTCTTGAGTTTTCATCTCTAATCCATGTAATAACACCATGAAATCGTATTTTGAGTTCAAGAATCCATACCTTATCGAAACCCCCTGAAATCTCTCTTCAAAATCGCCCACTATCCTCCAAGTCCGAGTTAAAAAAATATGAAACCCTTCAAAATTCGCGAAGAAGACCAATTAAACATTCTGCCCAGTCCTTTTTGCTTCTGTAGTCAAATTTCTGCCTATGCGGCACCACTTCTGCGGTTACTCCATCCACTTCTGCGGAATTTCACTTAAGGGGCCAAACCGCTTCTGCGGTCACTTAGCCGCATCTGCGGCTCCGCAGATGCGGTCCCCAACCCGCACCTGCGATCCCAGGCTTCATTCATCCCTCCCGCTTCTGCGAGTCCCCGCACACACCTGCGATACAGCTTCTGCGGTCCAACTTCTGCAGAAGCGGAAATACCTGAAGCAGCAGAAATTCCTTAAGTTTCACAAGCCAAACTTCCCGGTAACTATCCGAAATCACCCGGAGGCCCCCCGGGACCTCAACCAAAAACACCAACACCTCCTATAACATCATTCAAACTTGTTCCAATCATTAAAATACTTCAAACGACACTAAAACCATCATTTCTTCTCGAATTCAAGCCTAAGTTCTTTAAAAACTTCTAAAATATGCATTCGATCAAAAACCTAACCAAATCACCTCCAAATGGTCTAAAATTTTGTACACACATCCCAAATCACCAACCGGAGCTACTACAACTTTTAGAATTCTATTCCGACCCTCGGATCAAAATCTCACCTATCAACCGGAATTCGCCAAAATGCTAATTTTGCCAATTCAAGCCTAATTCTACACCGGACCTCCAAAATCACTTCCGATCAAACTACTAAGTTACAAATCATCCCCCGAATCTAACCAAATCATCGGAATCCATATCCGATCCTCTTAACATATAAGTCAACGTCCAGTTGATTTTTCCAAAACAAGCCTTCCTTAAAGAGACTAAGTGTCTCATTTCCTTCTAAAATCAATCCAAATCAACTGTTCGCACAAGACACTTATAATGAAGCATAAAGAAGTAAAAAATGGGGGAAACAGAGTGGTAACTCATGTGACGACGGGTCGGGTCGTCACAGTTTGCATATTTGGTTCTCTTAAATAATTAATTATATTGGTCTGCTGTTATCTATCATGTTTTTCTTCTTAAGTTATGAACCTAGTTATTTGTCAGCTTACTAAAGATTGTATCAACATTATTTGTTTCTTCCCTCAGATGTCAGGTAATACAGGATCTAAACAAGCTGGGCGAACTAGTGGTAAAAGAGAAAAATTCCGTAAAAGAAAGACACACACCAAGATGTAAGAAAGGACTTGTCTGTGAAGACAAATTGGATGGGTGATGTCGTATTAAAGGAGATGAAGGAGCATTGGGAGTCTCCTCAATTTAAGTTAAAGTCGGAACAAAACAAAAAGAATCGCGATGCAAATGTAGGTGCCTCGGTTCATACAGGTGGTTGTATACCTCATCGCGTAATTTGGAAGAGATTGGTAATATGTAGTTCCTTTTTAATTTTTTTTGTTTTAGTAAATGAATCATATAAATGTTGATAGCATATACATCTTTCTTTAATTACAGAAGGAAGCTACGGAAAAAGATCCTTCATTTTTAGAATTTTATTTTCGCACTCATCGAAAGGAGAAAGATAAAAGTTGGGTAAATGAGAAAGCTAAAGCTGCTTATGTAAGTCTTCATTCTACAATATATATATACTTAGGCATGTAATTGCTTTTTAAGTGACTTGATAGTGTAGATATATTTTTATACTCGTCAGTCTGTATTAGTTAATCCCGAAAAACTTATATATTGAACTCTATTCTTAAGTACCCTTTTGGTTTAATTCATGTAAACATCTGATTAATTGTGCGAAGTCTTTGCTCCATTTCTTTAGTATTCTCTAGTCCAATTAAAATGCCAGGGAAAGATGTGCTTAAATGCTAACAGTTTTCAAAATTATTAATATTTGTTTTAATGCAAAATCAGTAATATTTGTTTCAATGCTTTTATGCAGATTAATTTTGAAAAAAAGAAAGAAGAATTATTAGCTTCCCAAAGTGCTTCTGTTGATGGAGAAACTAATTCAGCTAGCGACCTTTTTCAATTAAGTAAAATGGATATTTGGGTGCTATCAGTTGGTGGAAAGAAAAAAGAAAGAGTTGCAGGTCTTGGCTCATTGGGTCGATCTGTAAAAGTGACTAAGCAAACAACATCTGTTATGTCAGAAGAAGTTGATGATCGGATAAGAACGCAAGTTCATGCGTTAAATGCTGAGTTATATAATCAGTTGGAAGAAGCACAACGCCAAAATGAAGAGATGAGGCGCCAAAATAAAAAGATGAGACGCCAAAACAAAAAAAATGAGGAAGGAGTTAGGTGACACAAATGAGAAATTAGCAGCACTGATAAAGCATGTGCGTTATCCGACATTATCTTCGAATGCACAACCATCATCTTCGGAAGAAAACCAAGATTCATAGAGTGATAATGATGATAAGAACAACTCGGTAGATGAGTAAGATTATGATTGAGATACTAAGTATGATTAGGATTGAGATACTCGTTAGTACTATTTAAGATTTACAGTTTAGACTTTTAATTTTTGTTAATTTAGGAATTATGCATTATTAATTATTAATTTATGGATCATATTTTGGCTATATAGTACTTCAGATTTGTGCAGAGTTGTTCGTTTGAAAAAAAAATAATAAATATCATATGTTCATTGAATTGTGTGGAATATAATTTGGGACTAAATACTAATAAATTTGCTTTTGAAAAATGTACTAGTTACTTGTGGATTTTCATTGGAAGTGTCGTGAAGCAGATTAATCTTTTGTTGAAAATTTACCTACAAATATACAATACATGAGGATTTTGTTAGGAATTCTCCTGCGAAATTATCACATCAAATTCCCACGAAATTTCCTTTTTTCACAAAATTTTTATTGAATGTTTCCTGCAAATTTATTTGGAAGTTGGCTGCGGAATTACATGCGAATATTTGCCATGAAAATTCCTAGGAAAACTCCTTTCACAATTTTTTACCAAAATTTACTACGATTTTTTGGTATTTTTTGCGAAAAAATCCGCAAATAACTTACATAGGTATTTAACTTTCCCAGGTAATGCATCTCCGGCTAATTTTTCCCTAGGTAATTTACCTGGAGGAATTTAAAATTCGCAGGTAATAGTTACCCATGACCTTTATTCTGCGGATTCCCGTTTGCATGAAAATCCCAGGTAAATATTTTACCCGCAAATTTTACATTATAATCCCTAAAAAAATCACCATGTAAATGACACTTTTCTTGTAGTGTACACTTCCATCCACCATCGTCGGTGAAATGTAAGATAGAGCAAGGCTATTAAATGCCATCCGATTCCTAGCAAACAAATTAGCCCACACCGAGCTACTGGATCCTTATTAGCTTCCAATTTCTATGAATTTTCATTTGCATGTGCAATTGATTGAGCTTTTTCTATGATCGTTACATTCGAAGATGAAGGCACACAATCATTCTTTGAGTTTCTCAGTAAGTTTAAGTTTTTTTATGTGTGTGGGGGTGGGGTTGGGGGAGGTAGTAATGATGTACTTAGCTTTTTTTTTCTTTTCCTTTTTCACCATTTATGCTCTTACATTTGTGCTTCTTGATTACTTTTATATCACTTCCTTCATTTTATGAAACTTTTGTGCTAAAGAGATTCTGCCTGCTATTCGAGTCTAGCGTCCGATGACTAAAAACCTTCTATATCGTTTCCTTATCGGAAAAAGGAAAAATAAAAGAAAAACTTGGAAGTTAGAGAAGTTAAAGAGCTTATATCAACTGCAAATATCAATTTCTTTCAAGAGCTTGTGTGATATTTGTTGTGGCTCCTGTTTTGCTTATGTCTGTTTGACATATATGTATTTCATGAATGTCTTTGTCCTTTCACATGTCCTTTTTTTGGGGCCATCAAAATAATGATTCTCATGATTGGCTTTGTAGGGTTATGGCAACAATGTGGAGATTCAAGCACTGTGTGAAATGTATAATCGCCCTATTCATATATACTCTTATAGCACAGGTAACATTTCTTTTGTTATTATTTTCTCAATTATCAGTAATGAATCTATGACTACTAGACAAGCTTCTGCGGACTATGTGTGCGCTGCGCGAATTTAATTTGTGGAATTCACTAATGCAGAACCAATCAATACATTCCATGGTAGTTACAATACAGACATCCCTCCTATTCGACTCAGCTTTCATCATGGAAATCATTACAACTCTCTTGTTGATCTACATCGACTAACATTTAGTGCTGGCCTTGGGTTTAACTCTCTACAAAGGGTAAAATTTCTTATCTATAAACCAGTGTTGTGAAGAGCGTGAAGCGAGGAAAAACGACAATCCCCATTTCACGAAAAGCGAGAAGCGAAGCGCTCGCTTTTTTTAAGTGAAGCGGAATTTAAAAAATAAAAATAAATAAATACTGTATAGACAATACATGTAATTATAAGTAAATGTTTAATTATTCAATTAAAAAACTAAAGAATAGCATCAATTAAAACACAAAATGTGCATCCTATTCTTCTACATAACGCGTAAGAAAGGCAATAAGAACTAAGAATAAAAGATATAATAATTGGGCAGAAACTGGAAAAAATTGGGCAGAATTTTTCTGAAAAAACTTTGCGAGAATTTTTGCTGTTGTATTGTTGAAGAAGAACTGAAGTAGAAGAAGAACCCTAGTTTTAAGAAGAGAAATTGCTGCTTGAAGTTAATGAAGAAGAGAGGAAGAAATCGTTGCTTTTATGGGAACCGTAGTTTCTCGCTAGTTTAATCTCGCTGCTGAAGAGTCCAGAGTAAATATAACGCAATATTTTTAATTAAATAGGGCTTTGGGTATTTTAATTAAAAAAGCGTCCCCTTCCCTCGCTTCTTCTCGCTATCACCGCTTCTCGCTTTTTACTGCGAAGCGGTCGCCTTTTTTACCAGAGTCTCCTTTACTGGCAGAAGCACCAACCCTCCGCTCGGCTTTGCTTCTCGCTTAAAGAGAGGAAGCGGTCGTTTTTCTTATCACTGCTACAAACTGGCATGATGTTTACTTTCTGTAGCTGTTGAAACTAGTGAAACTTCATCCGTTGTGTGCCTACAACTCTTGGGTGTTGAATTATGTGGGTGGTGTTATTTTTTTTAATTTGTCAACTAGTAGATCTGTTTTTGTAGAAAGAGAAGTAGTTAGTTTAGCTCATAATGTACAGCTGTCATAGTAGTTAGTATTATAGTGGGGACCACTAATTAGTTAGTAGAGGATAATTATATATTTGGTACATATATACACATTTTGTACTGTTACATGTGAATCGGAAATATAGAAAACAATTTTCCATTTCCTTCCTCTTCTTCTTCAACTCATATCCTCTATGGCTAGGGTGCTCATTCACGCACATGTAATGAGTTCTAACATGGTATCAGAGCTCTGAATCTCAGCTCAAATCGATCTAATTCTAAGTCTTATTTTTCTCTTCTTCATTCGTCTCTCAGTTCTGAAGCTTCAAGTCGTCATCAATGGTGAACGACAATTTTGAACAGGAAACACCTGCAACTGCAACTGCAACCTCATAAATCTTATCAGAGGATGAATTTGAAGAAGGAATTTCAGTTCCGATCACTCATCCTCTATTTCTGGCATCCACCGATACAAGTGGAATCACTCTGATTTCCTTTCAACTAACAGGGACAGATAATTTCTCGCTGTGGTATCAATCTATGAAAATTGCACTTCTTGGTCGAAATAAACTCGGAATGGTTGACGGAAAGTGGAAGAAGGAAAAATTTCGAGAAAAATACTGGTATCAGTGGGAGAGATGCAACGCAATTGTCCTATCATGGCTAATGAATGCTGTAGCACCAACCTTAATCAGTGGAATTGTCTATGCAACAAATGCACACACCGTGTGGATGGATCTACAAGAACGCTTTGACAAAGTCAATGATACTACGTGCTATAATCTTCACAAGGAAATTTCAACCCTAAGTTAAGGTATCTCCTCTATTTCTGTGTATTATTCCAAACTTAAAGACCTATGGGATGAAACTGAGGATTTAGTTCCTCATCCTGGTTGTGACTGCCCTAAAACCAAAAAATTTATTGAACACTTACACAAACAGAAGTTATATCAATTCCTTATGGGATTGAATGACTCATACTCACAAGCTCGTAGTCAAATTTTGATGATGAAACCTGTACCTACTGTAAATCAAGCTTATGCTATGTTAATGAGTGAAGAAAGTCAAAGAAGTGTAGCAGGATCAGCAGGTATCCTAGGTGCTGGACCTAATGTCATCAGCAGTAGCTATGAATCTACAACACTGTACAGCTCTAAGCCTGATAATAGATCAAAACACAGAAAAAATTTCAACTTATATTGTGACTTCTGTAGACTAAAAGGTCATAGCAAAGAGAATTGCTACAAAATAGTAGGTTATCCAGCTGACTACAAGTTCAAGAAGAAAGGGGGATCTAGTGCTTATAATGCAGTGACTGAGTATAGTCCACCACCTAGTAACTACAGTTCACCAGTTGAACCAAGTCATTACACACAGCATAGTGGTCAGCCAAGCTCAGGTTTTCAGATGACTAATATGCAACCAAGGTCTGCTCAACCTTTGCAACACAACAGTCACACTACCAATATGGAGTTGCAGTCACAACATGGAGGAGTTGGTAGCTTTCCCTTTACCAAGGAGCAGTATGATCAGATTATGCAAATTCTGAACTGCAATACAGCAAGTTCTACCTCAGCAAACAACAACAGCCCTACCTCTACATCTCAGGCTAATACAGCAGGTACTAGTGTTGCTTTACTAGCCTCCAATAGTCCACAAGAATGGGTCATTGACACAGGGGCAACTAATCATATGGTGTCAAATCTCAATATGTTAGATAAGACTACTGTTACTGCCCCTTTTATTCCTAGAATAGTTCTCCTGCCTAATGGAGATGTCACACAGGTAACTCATGTTGGAGATAGTCAGATATCAAACAACAACACACTAAAAGAAGTACTCTATGTACCAAAGTTCAAGTATAATCTGCTATCAGTATCAAATATGACAAGGGACCTAAAGTGTTTTGCTTCTTTCTATCCTGACTTTTGCGTGTTTCAGGAGCTCTTCAATGGCAGGGTGAAGGGGATTGTTAGAGAAAGAGATGGTTTGTACTTTCTCCAACAACATGGAAATAAGAAGTTGACTGCAGTTTCCCTAGCAGCTGTTAACACATCTGCAGATTCTACAGCAAGTTTCAATAATATAGCCTTATGGCATAGAAGACTTGGGCATGTGTCCACCATGGTTTTGAAGAGACTATTTCCTGTCAAGCTAGCTAGTATTAATAATGCCATCAATAATTGCTGTATATGCCCTTGTGCCAAACTAATCAGGGCACCATTTCCTCACAGTAGTATTAAAAGTACTAGTACTTTTGATCTAATTCATGTAGATGTTTGGGGACCTTATAAAACTGCCACCTTTGATGGTCATAGGTATTTTCTTACAGTGGTTGATGATTTTACTAGAATGACCTGGGTTTTCCTACTTAAACTGAAGTCTGATGTGTGTGTTGTTCTACCACAGTTCATTGCTTTTGTTCACACTCAATTCAACAAAACAGTTAAAATGGTGAGATCTGATAATGGCTATGAGTTTCTGAATACAGTCTGCAAGTCTGTCTTCAACAGTCTTGGTATAATTCATCAAACCACCTGTGCCTGCACTCCACAACAGAATGGAGTAGCTGAGAGGAAGCACAGACATCTTCTGGAAATCACCAGGGCTTTGAGGTTTCAAGCTCACATTCCTATCAGGTTTTGGGGTCATTGTGTCATCACTGCAGCCTACCTGATTAACAGACTTCCCTCTTCAGTGTTAAAAGGATGTTCCCCCTATGAATTGTTGTACAAGAGAAAGCCTCTGCTAGGACATCTTAGAACACTGGGATGCTTGTGCTTTGCTAAGCAAGTACAGGAAACAGACAAGCTCATGCCTAGAGCTAAACCTGCCATCCTCATGGGTTTTTCAGATACTCAAAAAGGTTATATTCTTCTGGACATATCTACTCAACAGTTCTTTGTCAATAGAGATGTTGTTTTCCAGGAGAATGTTTTTCCCTTTCAAACCTCTTTGCCTGTATCTTCTCCTCTTTTCAACTCTTTTCCTTCACCACCTAGCTGTGCAGAGGTGCCCAGAGATGTTTGTCCCTCTCCTTCCACAAATCCTTCTACTTCTTCTTCCTCACTTCCTTCCATACCTCCTTCTACCTCTTCTTCCTCTGGCAGTCCTGCACCCTTGAGCATTACTACTGATTCTTGTCCCCCATTGAGAAGGTCCTTAAGAGCTAAGCATCCTCCACTGTGGCTTAAGGACTTTGTCACCAAACCTTCTTCCTCTACTGCACCTTATTCATTGGCCAACTATGTTTCCTATAGCTCTTTGTCACCTTCTTATCAGTCCTACATTGCTGCCTTTTCATCCATTGTGGAACCCTCATCCTATGCTGAAGCTATTCAAGATCCCAGGTGGGTGGAAGCTATGCAATCAGAAATTACTGCATTAGAAGCCAACCACACTTGGGAGATTGTCTCTCTTCCTCTAGAAAAGGTGCCTATTGGTTGCAAATAGATCTTCAAAGTGAAGTACAAGGCTACATGAGAGGTTGAGAGGTTTAAAGCCAGGTTGGTAGCCAAGGGGTACAGCCAGCAGGAGGGTATTGATTATCAAGAAACCTTCAGCCTTGTTGTAAAAATGGTGACTGTTAGAACTATTCTTTCTGTTGCAGCTTCTGAGCATTGGCATATCCATCAAATGGATGTGTGCAATGCCTTTCTTCAAGGGAATTTGTCAGATGAAATTTATATGACTCTTCCTCAGGGATTTCAGAGTCAGGGGGAGAGTAGGCCTGTCTGCAGACTCTTGAAATCCTTGTATGGTCTCAAACAAGCTCCTATGCAGTGGAATGCCAAGTTATCAGAGGCACTGATCAGCTTTGGTTTCATGCAGAGTCAACATGATCACTCTGTTTGTACAAGGCACTGGTAGTTGCATTGTGGTCATATTGATCTATGTAGATGACATGCTTATCACAGGGCCTGACTTGAGACTAGTTGAAAACACCAAAGCTACACTACAGAAGACTTTCAAGATGAAGGATCCAGGGGAGTTAAAGTACTTTCTTGGAATAGAATTTGCAAGGTCTTCACAGGGTATTTTGATGCATCAAAGGAAATATGTGTTACAGCTTATGTCTGAGCTTGGCTTAGGTGCAGCCAAGCCTGCTACTACACCACTTGAGGTGAATGTGAAACTAACTACTACACAGTATGATGAACACACAGGCACAGCCAAGACCTTGGATGATGCACTACTATCTGATGCAACTAGCTATCAAAGGCTTGTGGGCAAAACTATTATATCTGACAATGTCAAGGCCAGATATTTCATTCAGTGTTCAAACTCTCAGTCAATTTATGCAACATCCTAAGAAGTTACATATGGAGGCAGCACTCAGGGTAGTGAAGTATGTTAAAAATCACCCTGGGCAAGGGGTGCTACTATCTAGTCA
>MU725154.1:0-21357 GCA_026770625.1 Nicotiana glauca
ACTTTAATTGGAAAAACTCACTTCGCCCGTTCTTACCCCTCGGGGTGGGGGCGTGCCGAAAACAGGTGTGACAATAGGATTTAATCAATTTTGTAGGAATTAATTAGCTTAATTTTGGACATAAATTAGGTTTCATTTTAATTTTTGCATTTTTATAAAATCAGGAAAAATACAAAATGAAATACAAAAAAAATAAATAAAAGAAATAAAAAGATGAAAAAAACCAATTAAAAAGGGGCTGCCTTAATAATGCCTAATTGGGCCACTTAATTGACTTCACCCAGCCCAAACCAATGTCACGCCCGTCTAGGTCTGCCCCAAACACGGCCCAAATTCTCCTCCTATTTCCTCTAAACAGAACGACGTCGTTCTAGGTTTAGTAATGTCAAAGGGATCATGACCATCCGTCTCCATCATCCAATGGCCACAATTACCTCTCAATGATTTAATAAAAATGTCTGAAACATGCCCATTAACCCTAGACAAGCCTCATCTTCCTCGTACCCACGGCCCTTTGTAATGCCACCAGCGCCGCCGCCGGAGAAGACACAACTTTCTCCGAAGGCTCCCATAATCACACCCCTATACCGCCTCAATGTCGTCGTCATGAATCTACCAATATCTCCTTTTGAATCCCACCAGAAGCCTTCGAATGATTGAAATTGTTGTTGTCATCTCCGCCGCCCACGGTGGCGACACCGCCCAAACCGGTCCAAATTTACACCACCAGACCTCCTTCTTCTCCTCATCACCAATCCGTAAATAATCCTCCTCAAATCATGACCGAGCCCCTCGAATTTCAAATCCAAAATTCAGCCAAAATCCTTAATTCGTCGCATCGGTTCAGATTAACACACCAGGGTCTCCTTGCTTCCCTCATGAGGAATTCGACGTCGTTGGCCCTTGAACCTCATTGAAGTCAGTCGAATGTTGAAACTAAAATTGGTCAGTGAGTTTCTTAGTTTTTTTTTGTATTTTTCTTCCATGTGTGCATTGTGTTAGTAATGGATTAGGATTCAATGTTAGCTATCTAGGTTTAGTAACTGAAGTTGTTCTTATTTGGATTATTGTTCAAGTTCTGCTAACTGTTAATTTTGTCATTAGTTAAGAATTAGTTCCGTTCATCGTTTAGTTTAGTTTACATTTTGATGATCCGTTTCTTCAAATTGATAATGTAAGTCTGTGTTGATAAGTTCAATTCTCATTTTAGTTGATTAATCATTTTACTTTGATTTAGTTGTCAAGAGTAGTTCATTAATAGTTTTAATTGTTCTTTAATTGTCTAAAGTTGTTTCAATCTGATTTCATGTTGAATTTATGATGGTCAATCGATTAGTTGTTTTGATTGTTGATGGTAATTGGTAGCTCAAAGTTCAGTAGTTAGATTGGGGTTATGATTTGAGTTTGAACCTAGTGTTAGCTGATTAAACTAACTGAATGATTGCTTAACTAGGGTCAGTCAACAAGGTTGGTTGGGTTAGTAACTTCAGGTTAATGAAAAGGGTAATTTAGGGAGATTCACTTGGGGACTGAACTTAGAAATTACTAGAAGCTCCTAGAAGAGGTGTTAGTTAAAAGTTCAGATTTGTACTGTATTAACTTGTGACACAAGTTAGAAAACAAGGGACTGAATAAGTGAAAATTAGGAACTAATGTGTAAAAGAAGAAATTTGAAGCTACACCCCTTTTGTGCCTATAAAAGGGCATGCCCTTTGCCTTGAAGAAAAAAAAAGTTTTGGGAGCTCAAAAAATTTCCCCCTAGAAATACCCTCAAACTTTCAGATCTGCAATTGACATTTTGAAACCAAAAATTCCTTTATGTCTTAGTCTCTTTCAAAAAATTCAAAAAAAAGTAAGTATAAAAACTGAGAAAACATACTGTTACATTAGAATTCCTTCTTTGGCTTCGAGTTTGCTTATTTGACTGAAGAATCGCTTGTGTTCTACTGGTGGAAGTTCAACAGTGTTAACTGGTTCCATTTCGAGTATGTTTGGGGGCTTAATTGGGGTTTGATTCTGGTTATTCCCTGGTAACAATTTGAACAAGTTGATCCTGGGATTTGGCTGTGATTTAGTTATTCTATTGAAGCTCTGCATTGACATCTACTCCTGTGTTATATTGCTGTTGGTTCCTGGCTATTGCTGACCTTTCCTTTTCTATTTACTTTTTAATTTCCAAGTATTTTTCCTTGGTCTCGTCTGAACTATGAAGGATCCATGCAGATTTTCTGATTTGGAGACTAAATGATGAAGTATTTGAGTTGATTGTTGAATCACTTAGTTTTTGTTTGGTATTGAGATGAAACAGTCATGCTTATGTAAAAAAATTGTATTGTTTATAATAATTGGACTATATGATTGTTATTTTCGGATTCACGTTATGAGTTGAATGCCTAATGTAGTTTCAGTAGTTATAAAATAGGTTCAAATGGTTTTGAGTTTTAATGTGTCATTCAACAGTTCTATTTGGAAATCGTGACTCACTAAAGTGAATGATGTTCATTTGAATAGCATATTGAAATATGATAGTAAACAATGTTAGTTCTCAAATGTTATTTTTTAAGGATAACTCTTAAGCACTGATTCGTTTCAATAATTGTAAAAACAAGTTCAAAAATTCTGTGTTTCATATAGTTCACCTCCGTAGTCCGGTAGTTTTAAAATACCAAATTACTTGAGTACTAATCCAGTAGCGGTAGTTTGAATAATAGACTGCTTTGGGTTTGGGCCATTAGCTGACTCATATATAGTATATAAAATCACATGACCTGAATTTGTGCTCCTAATTCATTTTTGCCATTAATAATTTGATTATTGCTTGTCCTGTTGCGAATTATTTAAGCGCATTTGGAGTAACTTGAAACCAATTCAGCATATTCTTATTTTGAGTTAGGATTTCGTTTGGTGCAAGGCTTAACAGCCTACTTCCAACGAGTTGAATTTCATCTCACCTGATGCGGGCCCATTTCCGGTTATTGATTTCCTCTTCAATTGGGCTTGGGCCAAAGCTTGTGACTGGCCAGTGTGTTGGTATAGACCTGTGTAATTTCCCTTTGTTGGGTTTGTCTCGGAGCCCAATGGTTGAACCTTGGTGCGGAATTATTGCTTGCATTGAATTAGTCTAGTAACAAAATTAATTAGGACCTTTTCTTTTATTTAGAGAAAAAATTAAATAGAAAATCATAGTTTACTTTAGGTCGGACCCATAAATAATAAATAAGAAGAGCCTCGCTAAACAAAAATGCAAAAATTGCGGGGCCCTCGATACATGTATATACTAAAATATTTAGAATTCGTGATGGGCCGTTTAGCAAATTTCACGGCTTTCCCCAAAGATAATAACGCGTTAGTCACTTTAGACTGGCTTTTAATAATTTACCTTCTTAAACTCGGGTGGGCATTTCATGCGACCCAAATCCAAATCCTAAAACGTTGAATAAGAATGTGTCGAGGATCTGGGTGCATTTCATGTGACGTGATCCAAAAACACGTTCTTAAATGACGTTCACTTTCTTAACAATTGACTAAGAGCGGTAAATAATTCTAAAAGTGCACTATAGGTTTAACATGTATAGAAATCAGATTTTAGCCAAATATAGTAGTTGAGCGACCGTGCTAGAACCACGGAACTCGGGAGTGCCTAACCCCTTCTCCCGGGTTAACAGAACTCCTTACTCTGATTTCTGGTTCGCGACTGTAATACAATGTCAAACCCTTTCCTCGATACGGGATTCAATCCGGTGACTTGGGACACCATTAATCTCCCAAATGGCGACTCTGAATCTCTTAATAAACGGATCCCGTTTCGATTGTCCTTTAATTGGAAAAACTCCTTTTATTATACCCTCCTTGGGGTGTAGTAGCAAAAAGGAGGTGTGATGCTTGTCACGACCCAATTCCTGAACCCGACCATGATGGAGACTCCCGTGAAGAAAAGGCTAGACAGAACAACGCAAACACCTCTTTTGTAAACATTTAATTAACATTAACAAATCTAAAACATGTTTAAGATAGCCATAAATGCAAAAACAATGATAAAAACCAGGGAAACCATCCCGACACAGCCCAAACCGGAGTGTCACAAGTCATGAGCTACTACAGAGTTTGCTATAAGTCTACAAAGTATGAAATCCGATACAATAGTCTGAAGAAAACATAAATGATAGAGGATAGGGGAGACAAGGGGATACAGACATCAATAACTACCTCGTAACTCCAAATCGCTGCCTAGTCTGGAAGGAAATTATCGCTCAGGTGCAGACTCTGCTATGCCTGAATCTATACACATGGTGCAGGGAGTAAAGTGAGTACTCCGACCCAGTGAGTAATAACAATAAATAATGGCTAAAAGCATGAAAACACATAAAGGCACAAGGCAATTCTATATTAGGCAGTAAATCACTTAAAGCAGTAAAACCATAAAGAATCAAATGAAATCATTTTTTTAAAAACAGGTAAATCAGGTGAAATAACAAGTAAATAGTGAGTAGTAATCTGCCCCTCGGGCCCAGTATCAATCGCAGAACAGTTTCAGCCCCTCGGGCTCAGTATCAGTCACTCAATATAGTATCAGCCCCTCGGGCTCACTCTCAGAGCTATATCAAGCCACCTCGTGGCATCATCACTCGACCTCACATCACTCGGCTTCCCATCACTCAGCCACCTCGTGGCATATAAAGCATCTCACATCACTCAGCATATCCTCACATATGGCCCTCGGCCTCATTCGGTCCATAAATAATCACAAGCCCCTCGGGCATCAGTAAAAACAGTAGTGCTCAGCCCAAACAACATTGGAAATATCATTTAAGTATCAAATTCAATTAAAAGTGTCTGAGTTTGTAAAACAGTATCATTCAATAGGACTGAGTTCAAGCAATGTATCAAAATAGCGAGGAAATAGCGATAAAAGTACAAGAAGGATTCAAGTAGTCGGCATGAAGCCCAAAATATGGCAATAATCCCAAATCATGTTGATAACAAACATATCTCGGTCAAATACACGGTAAAAACATAAATTGGTACGGACCAAGTCACAATCCCCAATAGTAAACAACCCCGCGCTCGTCATTAAGAGCGTGTTTCACCTCAACATAGCACTACGTTGTGCAATCCGGGGTTTGAAACCCTCAGGACATCATTTACTATCATTACTCACCTTAAGTCGGCCAATCCTCTAGCTCGCTATGCCCTTGCCTCGAAAATCGGCTTCCTCAAGCGTCGAATCTAACCAAAACAACAACGAATACATCACAATAGGCTAAGGGAACATTACCCAATCGAAAAGAATCGAAAAATAGCAAAACTCTCAAAATTGGAAAAACTTGAGCCCTAGGCCCACTTCTCAAAATTTAGAAATTTTTATATCAACGGGTTCCTTATCTCGCCACGAGTCTATACATATTAAGAACTCCCAAATCCGAGCTCAAATGATCCATCAAAACCCAATTTGAAATATCAAAACTCAAGCCCTAGTTCTTCCCCCTTTTTTCTAAGTTTTCGTGAACTTCTAGGTTGATTCTTCAATTAAATCATGTCTTTAGTTCATAGACTCACCTCCAATCAACCCCAGTCAAAACCCTCTTCAATTCTCGTCCAAGAGCTGCCAAGGATGCTCAATAATGGTAAAAATTAACTTAGCCTCACGGAACAAAAATGATTTAAAAACCCTTCTGCCCAGATATTACCGCATTTACGATCATATTGTCGCTTCTGCGACTTCCGCTTTTGTGGTCACTTTCCGCTTATGCAGAAATTCACTTATGCCCATGATCCACTTCTGAGGTCCCATTTCCGCTTAGGCGGCTCCGCTTCGGCGATTAAATGTCCGCTCCTGCAGAATTTACTCAAGCAACATATCCCGCATCTGCGGTCTAAAAGTAGCGTCTGCGACTCCGTAGATGCGGTCCCCACTCCACATCTGCGGTCCTGGAGAGCCCACACAAAAACCGCTCTTGTGCCCTATCTTTCGTACCTATGAGACCGCTTCTACGGTTCCAAATTCCACAGAAGCGGAAATACCAGAAGCAGCAGGCCTTCAATTTGCACAAGTCCAAAACTCATCCAGATAGCCATCCGAAATCACCCCGAGGCCCCCGGGACCTCAACCAAAAGTGGCAACCCATCCTAAAACATCACCCAAACTCATCCCAATCATGAAAAAACATCAAACAACACCAAAAACATCAAATTATATCGAATTCAAGCCTATGTTCCTCTAAAACTTCCGAAACACGCATTGGATCAAAAACCCAACCAAAACACTTCCGAATGACCTGAAATTTTGCACACACATCCTAAATCACCTAACGAAGCTACAACAACTCTCAAAATTCTATTCCGACCCTCGGATTAAAATCTCACCTACCAACCGGAAATCGCCAAAATACTAATTCGCCAATTCAAGCCTAATTTTACACCGGACCTCCAAAATCACTTCCGATCACGCTCCCAAGTCACAAATCATCCCCAAAGCTAATCAAATCACCGGAAAACACATCCGAGACCTCTAACTCATAAGTCAACATCCGGTTGACTTTTCCAAACCAAACCTTCCTTAAAGAGAGTAAGTGTCTCATTTCCTACCAAAACTCCTCAGAACTAACTCAATCACACAAGACACTGACAGTGAAGCATAAAGAAGCAACAAATGGGGAAAACGAAGTGGTAACTCATGAGACGATGGGTCAGGTCGTCACAAAACTAGGGTTTTGTTTTAGAACCCTTAACTCCTTTAGACTGACTTTGAGTCTCTGAACTGAGTTGGGACATCTTTTGTACAATTCTGAACTTTTTGCTAAAACTCTCCTACACTGGAGTTTCTACTGATTTTACAATGGCTCGACAAGTTTCCTTCATGTTTAACGTGTCAGTATGATTTATATGTGATGAATCCTTCTTCAAAAAGGTTTTCAAACTAGTGATTGACTCAGAATTCCTTTTTAATAGGTCTAACTAATTTTTTGATGATTTTAGTTAAGTTAAAACCTTTTCCATCTTTCTGGCTTGGTTCATTCATACCAAATCTCAAACCTTGTAATTTCTTGGTTGTTAATTGATTTTCTTTCCTTAAAATGTATAACTCAGAGACCTTGTAGTTAAATAACCTTTATGTATTTATCCTCAATTGCATGCTTTTCACAAGTGTTTGATTAATTTATTTCCTTAATTGTTTTATACCCGTTTGAATTTGAATCCCTTAATTAAAGGAGTCTTATGTAATTGATTTACTATCAGTCGTCAATTATTTTCTTACCTTAATTCCTCATGACTTCCATACTATAAATACACGAACCCTCTTTTCAAAAGGGACACGCGATTAACACACTTCAGACCTCACAATTTCGCAATCTCTTCTAAACTTATACTTATAGTATTATGTCTTACTGTTTGCACTTTGGCTTTTACAAGACCACTACCTTTTCTACTTGTTTCTTTGAAACTGGTCTGTTCTAATTGAAGTTTCAGCATCACCCTAATGTTTTTACTTACAGTTTCTGTATCCATGTCTACTTTATTATTTTTCGTAGAGTTTGATATTTAGTTTAGTGTGCCTATGTTCTATTGCTTGTTTATTTTATGAATCTTTGCTCCCTACCCCACTACCCCTATGTGTTTATGAGTGGTGACTCACGGCATGGCGATATGAGTTGTTGTCCATGAACTGAGTTCTGAACCATAACCTCCAAACAGGTTAGAGGGTGTGCTAGCATCTCCCATTGCTGAGTATGCCCATCAGCCTGCTTTCCTTGTGTTCTTGCAAATTCCCACTCCCTCTATAACCTTATGTGTGTTGATTTTAAGTTATTCCCCTTCTCCCTCTCCCCTTTCATAATTCCATTCCTGCACTTGCACTCTCTCTTAGTTCCTAAGTTCTGCCCCCCTCCTGTGAGCCTTGCCTTGGGACCTTAAGTTCCTGCTGAACTTTGACACTTGAGGGCTGGCCTTTTAACGCTGCACTATGTCTTAATTTTGTTATGTATTTGGGGTGTAAGCACTGCCCGGAGTCCATGAGGCTCTTAGGGAATTCTGACACACCCCAAATAAGAGAAAGGCTTTCGAAATCTAATCTTTGGAGATAGTTTACTTCGTACTTCAGATAGAAAGTCTGAACCAGGCTTTCCTTGGTTGTAATTTTTAATTTCTAATATACTTTTCTTTATTCTCTTTGGGCTGTAATAAACTTTCGGGGATGTTTAGTGAAAAGGGAGGGGTAACTATGTATGAAAAGGGTAGATAACTTGCCTATAGGAATCTTTAATTTCAGTATTTCTCATGTAGTTACCATGCCTATAAGACTTCTGCACTTTCATGCAATTACCATGCCTATAAGACTTGTGCACTTTCATATAGTTACCATGGCTATATGATTTCTGCATCACATTTAGCTATCATATCTATAAGAAACTCTGCAATCTCATTTAGATGCCATGACTATAGGGATTCTACACCTTCATGTAGATATTATGTCTATAGCTTCTGCACACGCACGTAGAGAATATGCCTATTGGCCTTTTTCTGATTCTTGCATACCCTCTTTTCACTAGGCAAACTTATCTATAGGCCCTAATAACCAAAAATGTAATTAGATACGCAATGCTTAGATATCATGTTGTAGAATTTCTGCATTCTTCTATGTCTATAACAATGTTTTAAGTTGGAAAACACATAGAAAGCATGCCTATAGGGGTTCTAATTCAAATCTAAATCGCCTCATTACTTAATAATTTTAAAACTGGCATTAATAACACATTACCAATGGCAGAACCTGTGCTCGTTTTTTACTGGAAACTTTCTCCTTACATAAATCAATCTGCAATCAGTTTTTTCTTCTTTTGTTTCTAAAATCAGTAGATATCATGTCTATAGGTTTCATCTATCACTTAGGCAAGCCTCGGGATAAACTTATAAACTGAATAAGATTATATTAACTACAGCCAGCAGGCATGCCTGATTCGGGCTTCTTATCTAAGTTATGTAATAAATTAGTCTGCCACAAATTCCTTTTTTTTATTTACACCTTAAACAGTACACGTAAGACATGCTAAACTATCTCTTTTCTTTGGTTTAAGGAGGTTTGTCTAAGCTTTATTATTTGTTCATATGCTCTCCCCCAAGCTTGCTATATGTGTTTTGATTTTCACCTTAGTATTTTAACCTTTTGAAACCATAAATAAGACAATGTCCCCTCCCTTTTAGGATTATTAATCCCAAATACCTTCGGGATTGATAGATTTGGGGCGGGTAATAGCATGCAATAAGTAAACGAGACTATTTCGCGCTTTAGTACCTTAAAGGGGTGGGAAAGGGTAGATATGAATATGATGACCACACGATAACACCACGCGCATAAGTGATTACCGGGTGTTGTGTGGGGTGATCCATATTATTAATAAACCTAGGACCCCATTTCCTTTGTTCTTTGTTTCTTTTAATCTTTTAAAATGTTTTCTCCTAAATCAACGCCTTTTTGATTCTTTTCGACTTTGTTTATTTCTACCATTTATGTGAAAATCCCCTCTTGTCTATATTGTCTATATGTTATTTATAATTAAAGTCACAATAATAGCTTGGCCGGGAACCAGACTAGTAGATTCTGAGGGGTGCCTAACACATTTCCCTTGGAATAATTTATAGCCCTTACCCATCTCTAGTTATCCAAACAAAATCCTTCTTAGTGTCCTAATGCACTTTAATCATTAGGTGGCGACTCTTCACTTCTCTTAAACCCAATTCCCAAAAGGGAACAAGTTGTCCTCCCAAATGTCATAAACCCGATTTCGCGAGAAAAAGAGGGCATCGACACCCTCACTTTACTTTTTTTTGAGACTTTCATTTTCGCCATGTGATTAGAATCGGCAAGATTTTCATTTTCTTGACGAGTTCTCCTTTTTCTCTTGCAAGTTATTTTCTGGATTTGGTCTACTCAATTACTTTTGGTGACACTGCTAATTCTCTATCGAAGCTACGATTTTTCGAGCCTCTATTTCTGTAGCTGGATCATGCTACTTATTCTTTTTCTTCATCTCATTCTTGAAGGTTGTCATTCTTCTAGTTGTAAGGAAGATGAGTGCTTTTGCTCCTCTTTTTATTTGCATGATACTTGATTGAGTGTCGCTATGTGTTAATTTCTCTATTTTTGATACGAATCCAACTGATTTTAAGGTTAGTAGTGGCTCTACTAGACGTGAGGCTTTTGAGTTTATTCCTAGAAACCTCAAGTCCTCTTTTTGTTAATTCCTCCAATATACCCGGTCTTCCTCTGGTTGTTGCCTTATTTTTCATGTCCCAATTTCTGCGGTTGAAGAAAGATCATAATTGTGTCTTTGGCATCTAGAAATAAAATTTTCTTTATTAATGGTAATCTACCTGAATCCCTTTGCCAATTCAGCTGAATCCAGACAATGGGATAAATATAACAATACCTTTATTTTTGGGACAACTAGTTTTCGGTCCTCTGATATTACTGGGATTTTCTGTATTCCGACATAACTAAACAAGGATATGGAATTATTGGTGGCATAGGCAAGTCAATTCATCCTCTCACTTTAGCTATGAATCTGCTTCATTCACTATCAGCTATACTATCCCTACTCAATCCTATTCCCCTTAGAAGCACTATCCTTAAAGGTTGAACTTTTACCTAGAAAGGGTAGCTCTAATTTGGAAATACTTCAAGATATTTGGTCAATGGATTAATAAATTCCACAAATTACACGGGTTCCCACCTTACTTCAAGTTCATCAAGGATTCATAGAATGCCACAATTGCTGAGATTGAATGATCTCCTTTTGATAATGTATTATCTACACATGTGCTAGTACTACAATCTGGTTATCAGTCTAACTCTCGCCTTTTGCTTTTGGGTTGTGTTTACCGGGAAAATGGTAACTATAATTAAATTTGTTAAATGGGATTCTAAAAATACATGATCTATTCCCAAGCTAATTTGTTAAAGCAGACAATGCTAGTGTTATGAGATTTAACGATGAGACGAAAGATAAACAAGATAACAGGCAAACCAAAGGGTCTACTACCCGGGCGTCGACTCAGTTGGATGGAACTTTGAGGTCGTCCTTGGGGTCAAGCTTGGGTTGTCGGGGATATTCGGGCGTGATCTAACAGCTAGAAATATAATGAAACGGAGCTATTTATAACTGAAATTGAGTTTGTACGATGAAGAACACATATAAAATGAAGAACACATTTAAGGGAAAAGGATATCGAGGTATCCTTATTATCAGTGATAACCAATAAACCTTCGTAAGAAAAGAGAGAGAGAGAGAGAGAGAGAGAGAAAGAGAGAGATTATTGCACTTTGTATAATTGTGGGAGCAACAACAGTTCTTTAAAAGGTAGGGCGAGTCCCCTTTATATAGTAGAGGAGACTTAGTAACGTGCATGCATAACTAATATACGGAATATGGAGATGTGACATGTTGACTTGATATCCCAAAAGAGACTAGGGATAGGCTGGTCCTATCAGATTCAACAACATGCCTTAGGGTCTTCCTTTCTTTATCCCGATCTCAATCTCGAATCAGGTCTTGATAGACCCAGAAGCAGAGGAATAAGTTGTGACTTCATATCCTCGGGGTCTAGAGATATTTATTTGAGGTGGCGTCATGTCCTCGGGGTCTTAAGGTATCTCCCCCAAGATGGCTTGATGGCGGGAAATTGGGCCCTTTGATTTCACCGCGTATAGATAGTCTCCACATTTATCAGAATGAAGTGATGGGGAACGATACTGAATCGTTGTATCGAGGTTATCATTAATATGACATCAGCAGTCTAGGAGCATTAAATGCCACTTCTCAGAGGATAGCACAGGGCCGCTATTAGATGCGGCAATCGAGGCACTATGAGCTTCTGCAGGTTTGTCTTTTCCGCTACCCTAGTGGTTACTATAAATGTACCGGTTGTTAGAGCCTTTCTATCCCCAAAATTTTTATCATCCCGCGAATCGAACTCTGCTATTTTGACATCCTCCCTTTTTTGCCAAAGGAATTTTACCATTCCTTATGGCTAGAACTTCTTGGATGGTCCCTCATCGGAATGACACCGCGTCATCTTCCTAGCCACTCGAGGGGGATAACAAGTCGACTCCTTCTTTAAAATAATGGATTCCTCCAATCATTTATACTTGAAGGATTTTGACGTCAAGACTCCCTCATCTACACCGGGTCGGTGTGAGCATGTTTCCCGATATGTCAGTATCGTGACCGATGTTGATAGCGTAAGGAAGGATTGCCAATGGAGCGAGGCAATGAAGGTAGAGATTCCCGGCCCTGATGGCAGTATCACCGACTTCAAGGATGGCTTTCTTCACGTATAAACTTACCCATTTACCTTGGGCCCTGATAAATCTAAAGAAGCTCCTTCGTTGAGAGTTGATCCGGTTATCCTTGACTTCTGCACCTGATACCAAGTGACTCTCGGCCAGATCTATCCATCTTATTAGACGATAGTGTTGATGCTTAGGCACTTAACCGAGGGGGTTGCAGGCGAGGTTTTTACCCTCAACCATTTAATTAGATTGTATCACCCTCAACTGTATCGGGGCTTGATCAAGCTCCAACATCAGTCCAAGAAATCTTTTTTTACGAGTGTTGATGAAGGGAAAGACCGAGGGTGGATGAGCAGATTCGTCCGTGTGAGAACCTCAGACATCATCCCACCCTGGAGGATGCCTTTTCTGGAGCGGTAGAATGCTCAGCGTAAGTAAGTTTCCCCTCTAACCGCTTCTTGACTCCCTTTTATTTTGTCATAATGGCTTCTTTGCGCTTTCCGCAGTCGTTGCCTAGTGCCAAGAGTTGATCCTGAATTTGCCGAGAAGGATAAGTCATCTGGATAGGAGTTTCCCGTACCATACTAGGTCTTGGACCGTCCTGGCTAAGGGCTGTTTGGTGGACAAGAATCACGGTGAGGCTCCGTCGTTGCTTGTGCTTCATATTTTGCATTCCCTTCCGAACCTTTAGCAGAATTGTATAATAATTTTTGTGTTGGTACAAGTGTTGGCGAAAATATGAAAATGAGGCTACCTCTGGCAGTGAAGTAGAGGCTATGTATCCTGATACGAGCAGAAAAAGGATAGGCAATGCAGCCATCGCTCATTTTGACAGGACTGTTTCTCTAACTTCTGGGTAGAACCCTGGTATCGAAGGTGAGGCTGATGAGGGGAGCCCATTGAAGAGAAGAGCAAAGCCCGGCATGATGGATTTGCAGGCACCCCGATCGGAGGCTACTGCTGGTTCTGGTCGAGCCGATAGGTAAAGGATCCTTGAAGAGAACGCTGATGCAGCCTCAACTCATGCGGTTGGATCCGCTGTAACCCTCGATAGGAGAACTGTAGGAGCTAATATTAAGAGACTGGAGCTCGGAGCCATTCGGGAGAGAGGATCTCTTTATGGAGAAATTAGCAATTTTAACGATCTGATCTCGAATTATCCTATCTCCTTTGGGGAGCTGAGAGATGCCGAACGGATGATCGGTGCCAAAGTCGGGACTTCTCCCAAAGGGGAGAATTTCATTGCTAATATTTTTGACAGCGTGATTGATAGGGCCGATCTCGATATCCCCGTTGCTATTAGAGCGGCAGAGAAATCTCTACAACAGGTGATAGTCTTCCCTCACATGCTTTCTTTATGTTCCCGGGTATTTTTCTTGATGCTTTGTTTACCTCTCCTCATTATGTCGCAGTGTAAAGATATGTACGATCACACCATCCTTTGACTCTAGGGGGAGCTTTCTTGCCGTGAGAAGGAGTGTGTCAATCTTGCTTCGAAACTTTGGGACTCGATGGCATGTGGTGCCCAGGGGGATAGAGAGTTGGGGGAGTTTCATGGCGTTCTAGAGGTAGCGTTCCACGAAAAAACTGCTCTTGCTACTCAGGTATTCTGCCGCGTTCATACTCTTCCCTTTGCCCTGCATTCACACATATTCTGGATTCATATGTTCATCAGCATGTCCTTCCTCGTAGGTCGAGCAGAGTAGCTCACGAATTTTTTGGCTGGAGACGGAGATTTTTGAGCTGGAAAAGTGAAATGAGGTTATGGGCGGAGAATAGGTGATATCTCGAGACCTTCTTGTAGACACTCACAGGGAGAACATTGCCTTAGCTGCTGCCAAATCTGAGGCTGAAAAATATGATGCTGCTTACAAGGAGGATGCGTCCACGGCGCATATGATGGTTCTCGACATGTCCATGGTAGCTCATTAGAGACTATCTCGAGCCGTCGAGTATGCCAAAGCAAAGGCCAAGAGGTAAATCCTGGAACAATTTGACACTAGAGGCTTCAAGCTATCTGTCGATTTGGAGGAGGCTTGTGTGGCGGAAGAAAAGCTGGTGCCCTTGAACACTCCCGATAAGTGCAAAGATGATAGCTGTGAGGAGTAGTCTCCTGGCCTTTTGTATATCCCCTTTTGCTTTATGTGTTCCCTTTTTTGGAAGCAAACAATGTACAAACGATTTTATCTTACTGTTGCCATGTATAAAAAAGGTTTTTTATTCTATCCGTTCTTCTTGTTACTTACTTATCTTTGCGTTCTAGTATCGGCCTTTCGGGGCTCTGAGGCTAGCTGCATGCTAAAGAAGATTCGTTTTTTCTGACATTGGGGATCTTCCGAGGCTCTTCGATCTTACTAGTCATGTGGGCAGCTGGCATGATTCTGCCAGTGCCCTCCCGAAGGAGAAGGCGATGTTAATGTGGCGAAGATTAATTGGCCCCTTTGGACAACCGAGAAGCTGCCGCTCAGCCTTTATATATTTGCTCATCATCCCTTCAAACGGTGATTTTGCAAATTTTGATAGGCCTGTATTTTCTATAGAGCTTTTCGCTTTGCACGAGTACTTTTTCTTTTAGCCGCCTCAGAGAGTTTTTCTGGGATCCTCATCTTTTTTGACTTTGTTCTACTTTAGCCATGGCCATTTCCTTGACTGCTAATCCTCGGATGAGAAAGGGTCTCTACTACGCTCCACCTTTGGTTGGTACTTGTGCATCATTCTCAGCATCGGGGGAACAAGATCCGGGTAGCCCTATCTCGGGGAAAGTTGCCACATTGGGGAAACCCCGCAATGTTTCGGGTCATCGAGGGCATGTGTCGAAGATCACTTTATCGGTGAGGGAGGAAAACCTCGAGATGATTAGGAAGGAGTGTGAATGGGGGGAGGACACGATCTTGCGAGAACCCTCCCCTGAAGAGAACATAATGACACACGCCAAAGGGTTCTTGAGTGTGTATGTCCATGCTTTCGCGCCGGGTCCCCCGGATCGAGTCATGCTTGATTTTTGCTGGAGTTATCAAGTAATGTTGGCATAGGTTCATCCCTTTTTTTAGAGAATAGTGCGTTCGATGAGATATTTTATTGACCGGGCCGGGATAGAATTCACCTTTAGCCATCTTGTGAGGCTGTATCAGCAATTGTGTTATCGGAGCCTGATTGCTCTCCAGCGTAGATCCGCTAGAGTTCTTGCGATTGGCAGTAAGGGGGACAACGATTGTGGATGGATGAATCGATTCGTGCAAATTCGGACGAACGATGTTATACCCAAAGAATTTTTGTCATTTCCTGGGAGATGGAACCTCACGCATAAGTGCTTCGTTTGAACTATTTTTTAACTCAGCATTGGGTTGTCCCCGTAATGGCATTTTTCTGTTATTTGCTCATAGCAACTCGCTGGTTTCCCAATGAGATCCCGAACTTAGCTGAATGGTCCTGTAAGCTAGCAGCTTGCTCAGCTTACGACAGACGTCGATAGCAAGATCTATCAAAGGAGAGATAGGAGGAGAAGCACCACGGTAGGTGTTTAGCACCTTGGCATTTTAAGGAGCGTCTTCCTTCTTGCTGGCTCATTTGATTTATCTACTGCAGGTGCTAGGAGCCTCTTCAAGGTGAGTCCAAATTCCCCGAGGGGGAAAAGAGGTCGTTGACTTAGGAGCTAGGGAGCATCAAAAAAAGGAAAGATTTCCCATAGCGCGAGGAGGCATGTGATGCGGCAACCTTTTTGCCGCAGCTAAGGGGAAATGATGCGGCTGATGGATAGCTTCCTGGGGTTGGCGTATTGTCGAACGTTGCTTCGGCCTTCGGCGAGGCTCATCATTTCGTCCTAATGGTGAGTTTCGGTAGTTGTAAGGACGTTTTGGACTTACATTCTTCCCTTTACTTTTCGTCCATCTGACTTTCTTTCTCAGGTTTTCGACAGGCTCAGAGCCGAACTGCTTTATAGTGAGGCTCCACTACGGGATTCTCAACACAAGGAGAAATCCTTAAGATGTCTTTGTGCGCCAAAGGAAAGTGAGCTTGTCTCTTTACGGCGTGAGGCTGATCGGAGTCGGATCCGGAAGGCCCTTTTGGAGAAACAGGTATCCTGCATTTTGGGCTGAATTGCACTCTTTTTTTTTTACCTTCTTGACATGTTGTTGTTTCAGTTGGAAGACATGGCGAGTGAGCTGGAGCAACTTTGGGGCAAAGTTGGCAAATCCAAACATGAATTCATCGAGCTACAGGCGCACGTGAATATCCATTCCGAGGCAAAAAAGAGAGCTCAGGCTGGGGTTTCCACCCTTGAGGCGCAAATCTAGGGTGCTCGTGCGAATGACTCTGCCCGGGCAAAGATGATCATGAAACTGTCATCTAAACTTTCAAGGGCGAAAACCAATTTGGTGAATGCTTGAGCCAAGGTGGTGATGAATGATACTAGCTCATGGAAAAAAATGGCGGCTTACTCAAGGAGTGCTGATGTTGCCAAAGTTGAGTTGCAGAAGATCCTCGATCGTGCCAAAAATAGTAGAAAGTACACGAGGTGCAGATCCCAAAGGGAAATCTTTGAGTGGATTCACACAAGGGGCTTTGATATTTCTAGGGATATCGAGCAAGCCAAAGGAGAGGAGCATGATGACAAGTTCCTGTTGTCCAATGCTGAGGACGATTAGGAGGAAGACGCTGGGCTATGACTACCGGGAAAAACGGAATGATCGCTTCCTGCCTCCTTTGTTATGTATGTATTGTTTTCAATATTCTACATAGGTTGGGGATATGCCTTGTTGTAACATATAGCAATAAGAGGGGGAACCCCGCAAATTATATTCTTTGTATTTCCATTTGCTAAAATTGTAATTGGGTCAATTCGATCCCAGACTTGCTCTAAAGCTTGTACGCTTGCTCGTTGCCGAGTTCAATTTATGAGTTGGGATCCGAATCGAGCTTAATTTACCCTCGAGATTGGCACTCGTCTGGGTTGGCATCAATGGCTTTTATTTCTCACCTTTGGGCGTTTGATCTCCGAGTCGCGTTGCTATTCGAGCTTTATTTCACCCTTAAGCTGTCAGTTTTGGCTAGCAACAAGGGCTCTTACGCTTTTTGGTCGTATAGATCTTTTGATATGTGGCCTGTAGGCCTGTTTAGTTAACTATTTCGGATCCGTTCTCTGAATTGGGTTACGATTAGAGCTCACTTTAATCCTCAATTTGTCAATCTGGCTGCTGACAATGGCTCTTACACTTTCTGGTCGTAGAGACCTTTCAATATGTGGTCCGTAGGCCTGCTTAGCTGGCGACAATGGCTCGCATGCTATTTTTTCTCGTGGACTTTTTGTAGCCTTTGTTTTCTGCTCGTTAAGGTCTTTTTTGAAATATTTTTGCCTGAACCGTCGTCGGTTCTAGAGGAACCTCGATTTCAAGTCGAAATCGGCGATATTTCGAGCACCTAGAAAGGTTCATAGCCCATTATTTGCCTGTTGAGGGAAGCCTACTTTAACTGGTTCTTTTCGAAGTATGTTTAAAGTGGTGGCCTACAATTTTTGTTTAGTGATAGTCGGGCGTCCCCGAGTCGCATTATTTTGGCTGTATCAACCATTTTGACCATAGTCATGTGCATTTCGCCGTTACCATTTTTGATCCCAAGTAATAGTTTAGGCATCCACATCGAGGGTATGCCCTTTCGGGATTCTTACAAATGCGACGTATAGCCTAAACTTTGGGATTTTGATGGTTGTTGAGGTCTTACAGTTTGTCATACATATTGAAGTCTTATAGTTTTTTCGGCGATGTAGTATGGAGATTGTCGTCAAGTCTCCAAGTCATCAAGTTATTTAAGTGAGAATACCACTTCTTATGAACTCGGGGCTATGTTTTTGGGGCTTTATGAGCCCGGAGGTCCGATTCCGGAGTTTTGCGAGTGCTTTATTGCAGGAACTAAGTCTCCGAGTATTTCGGAATGCATTTAATGGAAGGGGGCCCCATGTCGGGGATAGACTTGAGATTTCCTTGTCACGAGAATAAAATGTCAAAAAATATCCTTTTATTGCTTGGTATAGATGTACATCATTTCGCCATTGTGAACTCGATCAGTGCGTGCACGGTTTCTTGGACCATTCTGGCCCAGCATATAATTATCGAAGGGGGTTTAGTCCATCGTATCCGGGTCCTTCCAAAGGGGAATGCTCTTAGATACAAACTATTGATCGTCGTTGAGCCATCGGAATAAAGCCCGTGACATCATCAAACCTTTCTCTAGTATGTTGCTCTGCCAATAATTTTGCCGATAAGGTTCCTTTTGGGACAGAAGCCCGGCTGAAGGCAGAAAATATGCGGTCTAGGAGCCTCAAGGTAGAGTCTTGAGAACCTCCAAACATCTTAGCCAGTTGTCTGCGTTCAAGTCAGTAAAAAGGGAACGAAGGAGAAAAATAGTTCTTTCTTATCAAGGGGTGTGTAGGCGAGTTTCCAGGACTCGGTATGTCCCTGTCGATTTATTCTAGTTCTGCCTTTTGCGAGGAATCTCGCTCTTTTGGTCGAGATGGGACGTCGATGCGTTTGGGTAGAATGTCAAAGATCGTCTGAGTAAGACCTTTATACTTTGCACTTCCTTTGATGGTGTAAAGCCTGAATTCCTAACTCACACTCAGATGGGATATATCGAGAGAATGGTCTTTCAGGTAACTTGTTATTTGAGATTCACCAAGGATTTGGGTTGTGGGGACGATCTGGTCTGGTAATGCAGACCATCCTGTTAACCTTTGATCCGATGCCATCGTTGTGGGTGACTGAACTTCCTGAATCTAGGAACACATGATTTATTTTAAGATGGGAGAGGTTTACCAATATGCTGACATGGCACGGGGTGGAGTCATGGTACCCTATTCCCTGGATGCAAGAGTATCCTTGGAAATACTTCCCTGGATCTGTCTTTGTCCTGGTGGCAGGTACTTTTGCTTCCCATGTTATGAGTCCTATGAGGGAATCGTTGCTCCTCTATTGTCGTGGTGATACATTGTGGCCTGTATACTTCATCCTTCTTGGTAGTCTTCTTTCCTCGGGGCCATATTTGGGCTTGATCGTTTGATAATATTCGTCGGTGACTTTGGCTGATTAGCATGACTGTCACATTTTCGGGACGGGAGTCATTTGTGGCCCTGCTGCCACTTACGTCCTATGGATTCCACTTGGGGTCGTGGTTCTTTCGAAGAGGCCTTGGTCGGGTAAGCTTGAGTCGCTCAGCGTTCTAGGTCTCGCTTATGGTGACCACAATATCTGGCATGACAAAGTTGAGCCCGCATTCTGCTGGGTGCCGTTCGTCCGCCGGCAGTGCCTCACCAGTTCTGGTTGTCGGAGGACCCTAGGGGACATCGCCCTTGGAATACTCCCCTAGCATTGTGAGGTATGTTGGATCTTGGGGGATTCATCCTATTAATGGCGCACTGATGGTATCTCCATCTGTTTGGAATTAGTTTCTTCGTGGAAGGCCTGCCTGGGCATGCTGTTTCTGCAGAGGATTCCAGGCGGTCGCTCATGGCCTTGATTAGTTACCGGTGCTGAGTATGGATGCTTGGACAACCCTCAGCCGGGTATCTAGCTAAACGTCGCTTGTAGCGACCCGGGGCTGGCAGGTATGCTCTGTTTAAACCCCGAGCAAAGGCCAGGGTAATCTATTCATCCGAAGCCAGATGCGATCTCATACGTCCTTTCAAGGAGCAAGATGCGACTTCTTGTGGTGTTTCTTCCTTTGATTGTTCGGCCTCTGGCTTGTCAGTTTCTGCCGCTGTTGCTTCGATGACATCGGCGTATGTTTCTCGGGTCGTCTTGGAAGTTACTATTTTTCTTCGTGCCTGCGTGAGCGATGGTATGCTCGTTGGGATCGGTGGTGCCGTTGTATTTGGGGAGTTCCAACATTTTGGATTTTTTGGGAATGGGCTTCAGGAACGCTTCCTCGGGAACATCCTCTATACAAATTTCCTCGAATCCAAACCTTTTAGGGCCGGTGGTGCTCCTGGGATATGGTCTACTCGAGAGTTGTAGGTGTTGACTTCTTTTATCGTTGGCCGCAATCATTTTTTCGCCCGGTTCGATCCTTTTGGTCAGGTCCTCCAACATCTTTACTATGGTGGGGTCATCCGTTAATCCGATATCATTTGATCTTTCGGGTATTTGCTCGGTGGGGGGAGCTGTCTCTGGTGTTGCTACGCTCAGAGTTCTCAGATGGCTTTGCAATTGAGCAATGGCTAGTTGTTGTGCCTGCAACATTTAAAAAAATAACGTGAAGACTAACTTCATGTTCTTCCCTGGCCGGGGATTTTTGAATTTCCTGTTGGTTGCTGTGTCGCACGCTTCTATCAGCATGGGAAGTTTCGTTGATTTGCTATGCTTCTTGTGAGTCTGCGTCCGCCACTATTGGTTCGGTTATGTTATCGGGATATCGTAGTGGTGCTCCGACGGCCGGGATAACTAAACCATTTTCCCCATGATCTTCGAGGTGGTCGTTCTCGGCTCTGTTCACTGAGCCAGACATTTTTACCTGCAATCAAAGGATCTTGGGAAAGAAAAAGCATGAAAGATGATATGCTTTTGTGTAATGAAACTAGAAAGAAAATAATCACTATTATTTTTAGCCCCACGGTAGGTGCCAAACTATTTACCATAAAAATTGTAATTACAGTTATATTTGTTAAACGGGCTCTAAAAATATGTGATCTATTCCCAAGCTTATTTTTTTTTAAAGCAGATGATGCTAGTGTTATGAGATTTAACAATGAGATGGAAGATAAACGAGATAACGGGCAAACCAAAGGGTCTGCTACCTGGGCGTTGACTCAGTCGGATGGCACTTCGAGGTCGACCTTGGGGTTGAGCTTGGGTTGTCGGGGATATTTGGCCGTGATCTAACAACTAGAAATATAATCAAACGGTGCTATCTATAATTGAAATTGAGTTTGTACGATGAAGAACACATATAAAATGAAGAACACGTTTAAGGGCAAAGGATATCGAGGTATCCTCAGTATCTGTGATAACCAATGAGCCATCATATATATATATATATATATATATATATATATATATATATATATATATATATATATATAT
>MU725154.1:21676-52646 GCA_026770625.1 Nicotiana glauca
ATTATTGCACTTTGTAGAACTGTGGGAGAAACAACAGTCCTTTACAAGGTAGGGCGAGTCCCCTTTATATAGGAGATGAGACTTAATAACGAATACATGTATATCTAATATACTAAATATGGATATGTGATGGCTTGACTTGATATCCCAGTAGAGGCTAGGGATAGGCTGGTCCTGTAAGATTCAAGCGCATGCTTTGGGGGCTTCCTTTCTTTATCCCGATCTCATTCTCGAATCAGGTCTTGATAGACCCTAAAATAGAGGACTAAGTTGTGACTTCATATCCTCATAGTCTTGAAATATTTATCTGAGGTGGCATTATGTCCTCGGGGTCTCAAGGTATCTCCCTCGAGATGGCTTGATGGAGGGAAATCGGGCCCTCTGATTTCACCGCGTACAGGTTGACCAAGGAGCAATACACCTAGTAACACACTCATATGTCAAGCCTTTCTCTCAGTCAAGTCTTATAGCATCTCCCAATTTGAGTGGTAGTAGCTGGTTGTGTATAAGTGTGTTGTGGTGCTTCATTGTGAAGTACAATTGCTAAACCTAATTGGGTTTTTGAATTCTGGAGCTATACATTACTTGACTACATACAAAGATCTTCTTTCAAAATTTAGCTTCTTGTAATCCCCACTTCCAACTAAGAGGTTGTGAGTTAGAGTCTCCCCAAGAGGAAGGTGGGAAGTTCGGGGGTCTATTTGGAAACAGCCTCTCTACCCCAGGGTAGGGGTAAGGTCTGCGTACACACTACCCTCCCCAGACCTCACTAAGTGGGATTATACTAGGTTGTTTTTGTTGTTGTAATCCCTTACTTCCTAGTGGTTACAATGTCAAGCTTACTTCCATAGGCTCTCTCACTTTCTTTACATTTGCCTTGCATCTTGTGTCGTTTCTCCATATTTTTCAATGTGATCTTATCTCATTTTCTCGACTAGCTATCCAACTATATGATTCAATTCAATTCACCTCACTTTTATGTACTCTACAAGCCTCCTTTTCAAAATAAAAAAAAGACTGGAAGTGGGTAAATTCCCCTTTACTATAGACTTCTAATATCTTAAACTCAGTTTAAGCTTGTTAGTTCCAAATGGTTCTCTTTAATATTGCTTCCCTTCTATCTATTTCATCTGATAGCTCTCATTGTAAAACTCGTTTTACGTTTTATGGCATCAAAGAGGAAGTCTTATAGCATCAAGGATGGTGACATATTCATTTTGTTAGAATAAATAAATATTGTTGGTATTCCTTGTAGATTTTCTTATAACAACCATTTACCTGCTCTGCTTGTCCATGTGACTAGATAACCTAGGTTACTTTTCCCCAATAAATGCATTAAGATGTCTCATTCTTTCAAAACTTTTTAGGTGGACACTTTGAGGCCTTGTGCTATACTAAATCATAATAGGTTTTAATACTTTCTTGCCATGGTTAACAATTTTCTAGGGCTACGTGGGCTTGTCTCATGGGTTCCAAAAGTAATGATTTCCCTTAAGTTCAATCTTATATTGCCATGCTTTCACCCCTGTGGTAGGATGTCCTAGCTATGTGGTTTCACTCATGAAAGGTTGAGATTAGTTGCCTTCGGATTTTTGCACATATCATAAGCATATTGATTTGGAAGACAAGTTGTTATATCTTTAGTTCTCTCATATAGCGTCAATTATCAGGAAGGATTAAGCTATTTGAAATATGCTAATCTCATAAGTGTTCAAATTATTTTCATTCTCATGGGCTTGTGTCATAGATTCCTTGTGTCAGTTAACTTTAAGAGTGTAATTCGACTTCATGTATTTTGAAACCCATATTGCATTCAAGGTGTCAGAGTATTCTCATTCTTGAAAAACGGATTTTCCCTACACTCCAGGAGATGACTGGGTCATGTATTTGAATATTCCTCCTTAGTGATTCCTATTTACAATGTACTAGTTACCCCTATGCCTTATTTATCTAATAATTGATGTTGTCACAATGATTAACCATGTAAATATTGTTAGTAGTAATCTTTGTGTCTCTTAGCATATAACCACGTTAAATACTCTACTCAACACATTAATGGATTTCTGAATAATTCCAGCCCGATCTTTAACTCCGTTGCTCCTCATTGTATTAAATCTATTGGGTATCAAATGTTAAAACATGTTGAACAGGGATCATCCCTGTGTGATCATATATATTAGGTAGGTAATTTTTATGGCAAGTTCAGGATGGCACATCTTTGTGTAATCCTTGAAGGTCATCAAAGGTTTAGTGGAGGTGTTCGTATAGAGATTTAGAATTTAGGAGGATAAATAGGTTATTCCCAATATTTTTCCTGAAGATATTATGTGAGTTGATAATGAAGGTTGCATAAGTGTATATCACATTGGGCCGCACTAAGAGTATGAAGTTCCCCTATAGTTGTTCCACATACATTTTGTGTTTTCACATGTCTATGTCAAAGAAGGTAGTTGGAGATCCTTTATGTATCATTTCGGTGGAAATTACTGGAGGTAATGGATAGTTGTCCTATAAAGGGTATCGATTTGTCATCTTTGTTAGGTAAGTTTGGGGGTGGAGATTGTTTCTGTGAATGTGTTCTGGCGAAGTCTGTAAGTATAAGAGGCCACATTTAAGGCCAAGAATGTTGCGGAAATAAAATATTTTATCTTGATTGTATAGCAGTTAGTTTCGATTTAAAAGGTACCTTATAGGTGTTATGATTTAAAAATGTGCAGTCCATGTTCAGGTATCATTATGATAATGTAGCGCTTGTAATGGTGAGATTAGTGTTATGGAATTATACATTGTGGTGCTTTGTCGAGTTATGGATGAGTTGTTAGGATGTTTTGGTGGTTCTCTGGTAGGTGGATAAGCCTAGTTACAAAGGAGATACTGTTGAAATTTCCGAAAAATTTGGGAGTGAGTAAAACTTTAGGGACTTGAGGTAGGTTATAAAAGAGATATGTTGTGTTAGGTGATTGGAGCGGCTTTACCTCTCATTCGAGGATGAATAATCTTAAGCAGAGGAGAATGTAAGGCCGCAAAAAATTTTGTTAAGTAATTTAGGATTTCCAGGTGCCATGTAGGCTAATTATAATATTTTATGTGATATAAATATGATATAAGTGAATTGGATATGGTGAATTAGTGTGTCACACCTCCTTTTTACGCTACTACACCCGTGAGGGCGTAATAATAAAGGAGTTTTTCCAATTAAAGGACAATCAGAACGGGATTTGTTATTTATTATTCAAATTCGCCACTTGGGAGATTAATGGTATCCCAAGTCACCGGTTGAATCCCGAACTGAGGAAATTAAGACTGTTAATAGTCCTCGAATCATAAATCTGAGTAAGGAATTCTGTTAACCCGGGAGAAGGTGTTAGGCATTCCCGGATTCCGTAGTTCTAGCACGGTCGCTCAACTGTTATATTTGATTTTATCTGATTTCAAAATATGTTCTAACCTATGTGCCTTTTATTAGTAAACCGCTTTTATTTTATTTTTTTAATAAGAATTGCAACGTCGTGAAAATGCGTCTCGAACCACATCGCACCAGTGCACCCGTGGTTTTTGACGCATTTTGACTTCGTTGAGATTTAGATTTGGGTCACATAAATGTGCACCCGTATTTAAGAAGGTAAAATTATTAAACACGCGCTTAAAGTGACTAACGCGTTATTAACTTTGGGGAAGGCCGTGAAATTCACTAAACGGCCCATCCCGAAATCTAAATATTTTAATATATACATTTACGAGGGCCCCACAGTTTTGTGCGTTTTATTTGGCGAGTCTCATCTCATGTGTTTTTGAAAGGGCAAATCTAAAAGCAACTATGATTCTCTACTTTATTTGTCTCTAAAAAAAGAGAAATCCTAATTTATTCACTGAGATTATCCAGAGTCGTTATAATCGGGTTACATGAAATTCACCCTCGAATTTGGAGAATTAAGCATCGTAACTATGTCACGGGAACCGTACCCATAATCACAATGATAGATTTACTAAGGAATATGTCTAAAACATTTCTATCATTTTATTACTTTATCAGAAAACGAGGGTCTCTACTATCAGCGACTGAAGCAAAACATCACCCTCAATATTTCGTTACCATCAATTCTCAAACAAAAGATAAATAACCACTTCAAAATTCCAAAACAAAGGCAAACTGGAAAATTTAGTAATAACGTTGACATGCAGGAAAACCAATTGCCAAACTAAAATGGCTATATTTTGATTCTGTGCAAAAATCAATGCCCATAATGCAAAACAACTCACTGATTTCCAATCTATTCAACTTATTTCCTTCATGTAACCATTTTGTGTAACATATCTTATAAGACAAAATTCAAACGAAAGAACAAAGTAAACAAAATGAACATGAAGTTAACCGAAATTAAACAAATATGGAACAACAGTTCTAATAGGTAATAATATCGATGGTGTAATCAAAAGCAATTCAACAAAAATAACACACACACAGTTTATAGGAAATCCATGCCATTTTCATTCCAATAGATGATAAATATCAAGGTAACATGATAGAGAACTGGACCTCAGTAGCAAAATTTGGAATAAAACGTCAAAACCACGGACAAGATCTCTATTGGAACGTCTTACCGGAAACCTCAAACGTGAAACTACTTCAGCGGCCTCGAACAAAACCCGTCCTTATCAATGGTTTTGGGACTGATTTTGAACTATTTTTCAAGTAGAAAAGAACTGGCCGGACATGGCAGACTCCGACCAAACGTTCGACGAAGCAAGAAACTAACAGAGATGGTTTAGATGGCTGATTTTATTTTGCTGCATTTCTTGCAGCTTTTCCAGCTGAGTTTTGAGACGACGAACCGATGGGGGTGTCGTTTGGTCGAAGAAGGAGAAGGAAGAGTGCTGGAGTTGTTGAAGAAGCAGCAGCGACAGTGTGAAGGAGATGCAGCAGCAGCTGCTCGTCGGAGCAGAAACTGGTGGTGCTGAAGAGTGGTTTAGTCACTGGTTTCCAGGTGGTTGACGACGTGGGCTGCTGGTGAGGGGTGTTCGTGAGGTTGAGGGCGACAGACTGTTCGTGTAGAGGTTCTAGGGTTTTGGGGTTAGGAAGAAGAAGGATCCTAGGGTTTTTTTTTGGTGTTGCCCTTCAAAAATGAAGAAGATGAAGAAACAATGAGTCTTCAAAATGCAAAATGGCGGCTGTACAATGTCCCCTCCTCTCTTTTTGTGCGTGTGTGTGGGGTGTTTTTAATGTGATAGGGTGGGGGAGTAGTTTTTGGGAGAAAATATTTTGGGGAAGGTTTTGGGGGAAAATATTTTGGGGAAAGTCTTTTGGGGGGAAAATTTGGGCTTTTCAAATGTTTAGCCAATTTGAATTTAAGACCAAGCCTTTTCACTTTCCTCTTCTTTTTGTTGTTCTTTTCTTTATTTAATTAATTAAAAAACTAAACTAAATTCCTAAATTAATTCAAATTAAGCTAATTATCTAACTATATAAAAATGATCATTTTTTGTGATTTTTTTATTAATAGCACAATTAACTCAATGTAATTAATTCATAAATGCAAATTAAACCTAAGGTGGCATGAAATTAAAATGTGACACTTTTTTTTTTTATGGTTTTTCTATGATTTTAAAAATATTAAAAATGCATGAAATACAACTAAAGAAAGAAAAACACCTAAAAATCAATTAAAATTATTTTTGTCTATTTTTAGGAGTTATTTTCATGTAGGGAAAAATCACGTGCTCACATAGTGTATACATCGTGTAATAAGTAATTTGGGGTCCAAGGAAGGGCCTAAGTCTAAGTCAAATCGGAAAATTTCATGATAGGCAAAAACTCCAAAATAGTTTGCACAAGTCTACAATTTCAACGAGCATATATAAATGTATATAAGGTTTTATGTGATGAACAACCTTTCATATGAAAGTTCTTCGAGTCTAGTTTCCAACGCTTCAAATAATTCGTCATTTGGACTTTCTTACACAAAGTTATGTGATCGCAAAACCATTATGCGATTTGCATAATTGATCTGCGACCGTAAATCTGGTTAGAAACTGGACCAGTGTAGCCCAGTTTTGGGCACCAATTCCGCGATGCATTTTGCGACCCACATTCTTGCTTTGCGGTTCATTATTCGACCGCAAACCCGATTTCGGGGGCTTGTTTTCCCTATTTTTGTAACCTGACCCATTTTAATATATAGGCTTTAGGGCTTCATTTGGGGTCATTTTCTAGTAATTTTAGAGAGAGTTGAGAGAAGATAGAGAGATAAAGAGAGAGAATGAGCCTAGCTTCAAAATCATCCAAATCTTACTCAAGTTTTCAAGAATCAAAGAAGATAACCACTTGATTGTCCTTCATCTGGGTAAGTCCTTCTTCCAAGATTTCATGTAAGAGGTTAAGGGTTCAAATATGTTGCGGGGATTATAAATAAGCCATGTATGTGGGACTAAGTTGTAGTATGTGATATTAAAGAACTAATTTGGGTAGTTCCTGTTAAAATTGGTTGAGGGAGGAAGGAATTTCCATTTTTAGACCTTGAAGACTGCTTCATATGTTAAGTGTTTGATGAAATTCCTAAGAGAGTTACACCATGGGTAGAGGTGTTGGTGTATTATAGAAACTTAAGGAAAATCTCTTTGAGGTATGTATGGCTAAAACCCCCTCTTCTTATAAATTCAGCTTCCATGGTGTCCGTGCAACTGTTGTTAGTCCAAAATTTTATTGATGTAGTACTTGTTATTAAATGAATTGACGTTGTGAGAATGTAAGTGGAAGGTGCGTGTCCATGTGTTTAATATGCTATTCTTTGTAAAATTGAGGATGTGTGGAGAACATGAACTACATGCTAAAATGCCTAAATTTCAAGTCAAAGTTACATTGTGATTAATATGCCGAACTAGATGAATTCCTCTCTATGCTTATAACTTGAATTGCTCTTGTATGTGCCTATGATCTTAAATGGCAAGGTTAATATTGAGAATGGGAATACTGTGAAACGTGAGTTACAAAATGTGGCCTAGTCCTAAGTATGATGTGATAACTATGGCCCCAAGTGTTGATGAACTAATATATGTGAAGCAAAAATTAAAGTGAAAAGCTCAATGGAAAAATGGTAATGTCTTGGTAAGACGGCTTAGCCAATCGGGCTGTGATCGAATGTTATGCTACACACATGGTGGTATTGTGCTAATATTGAAACCGGAAAGTCAGAATGAAATTGTGATTATTTGAGACGGATTAACTAATCGGGCCAAGATCGGACTCCGTGCAAGAAGGCCGTGGTATTATGAATGATGATGCAACAATATGGAATACCCCAACCTAAAGTTATGGAAATTGTGTGAAAGCTTTGTGATCCCTTATTTGTGTTTGATGATGCGGTGATTTTTTAAATCTTTGTTGATCCTTATTATCTCTTTATTCTTGTATGGTTTTTCTTTCTAATGAGATGGTGTTTAGTTATACATACTAGTGCTATTCGACGGTACTAACGCCCCTTTTACCGGTGGCGCTACGTCTTTAAATGCATGTAGGTTGTTCCATAACATGCAATGTTGGTCGCAGCTAGTGATGCTTCTTCCTTTGAGCTGACTTGACGAGCCCCACTTCATTTCGGGGCCCTGTACCGTTGTTTATCATGTATTTTGTATTTTGAGGTATAGTTGGAGCCTTGTTGCTGGCATTTCCATATTACTCTTCAACTGTATTTAGAGGCTTCGTAGACAGGTTATGGGTGGTGTCGAGTATTGAAAATTTGAACTAGATATGTTGTTATTTGGCAGAATGTTTCTTTCGTCTCTATTAATTATAATAATTTGGTTAGTATGATTGAACTGTTAATGGAATACAAAGATAAAAATTGTCAGTGTAATTCTCATAAAGTAGGATTTATGGAGTTCATCTCCTTGTTATTCATAAATTAATTTTGGGTAGAATGAAACCTAATAGGCTTGCTCAGTCGGGTTTGCTCGGTTGAGCACCGGTCGCGCCCCTCAATTTTGTGGCGTGACAAAAAAAAATGAAGTAAAAATATTTAAAAACATGAATATTGGTATAAATGATAAGTTTGGATTTTTAAAAATATGAGGAAAAAGTTGGGTATCAGCAGCTGCCTCTCTTTACAGAGGAATGATGAAAGAGTTGTCGGGTATAGAAATAATGACTAATTTTGACCGAATGGGATGATTTTAAAATTAGAGGCTGAACTCTAGTTTTTGAGCTACCTACATATCCCCGGGATTATGGGAATCATGCCTTGTGTAGTTCTGGATCCAATGGCGGATGAAACCAATGCAGTTGTTATAGGAATGGTCTTACATTTTGGAAATGGTCTTTTGGGTTGGACTGTATCGGATGAATTTATGTGAAGTCATCAATGTGAATCTGAAACATAACGGATGTGTTGAAGGGCATGTTTGTCAATAGTCAAAGAGTAAATAAATAGGTAATTGATAGTGGTGGGTTACATTTGAAACATTTGCAGGATGTGCATGTTATGAACGGGAACCAGAGCGAAGATTGCTCCCATTTAAATAACGGTTCCTTTCTAGACTAACTGCAAAACTTAAAACACGATGCATGCAAATATATATGGGTTATTACAAGAATTAAAACATGATACAAATTCCCTTTGGACCATGAAGGTTGTCTCTAGACGATGAGGATGACGTCCTTAGACCATGACGTACTGGGCCATGAATCATGTGATAGGCGATTCTCAGGCCATGAAATGTTGTTCTCAGGCCATGAGGATGGGGCCTCTGGACTATGATGCCTTTGAATAATGATGTGCAATATTAAGAGATCCTCAGGCCATGGAATGTGTCTTTCGGTTATGAGGATGATGCCATCGCACTATGACGCCTTTGGAAAAATGGTAATGTTTCAGCCCATGAAATGCAAAGATATGGTACTTGGTCATAGGTGGGATGAAACAAGACAAGGCTTAGTCTTGTGTAAGATGAGGGCAGTTCTTAGCCCTGGGTGAATAGAGGATAGTCCCAGTCCTAAATACCGTAGTTAGGGAGGCAATTCTTAACCTTATGCAATTAGGGAGGCAATGCTTAGCCTCATACAGGAAAAGGAAGTTCTTACCCTTATGCAATTAGGGAGTCAGGGCTTGGCCTCATGCAAATAGGAGCCAATGCTTAGTCTCATGCAGTTAGGGAGGCAATGCTTAGCCTTACACAGGAAAAGGCACTACTTAGACTTATGCAATTCAGGAGGCAAGGCTTAGCCTCATGCAAAATAGTAGACAATGATTAGTCTCATGCAAGGAAAGGCAATGCTTAACCTTATGCAGTTGGGGGAGGCAGGGCTTAGCCTCATGCAAAATAGGAAACAATGCTTAGTATCATGCAAAAATAGGAGACATTGCTTAGTATCATGCAAGGAAAGGCAATGCTTAGCCTTATGCAGTTGAGGAGGCAGGACTTAGCATCATACAAAATGGGAAACAATGCTTAGTCTCATGCAATTAAAGGAGACAGGGCTTAGTCTCATGCAATGAAAAGCAATGCCTAGCCTTATGTAATTGAGGAGGCGGGGCTTAGCCTCATGCCAAAATAGGAGATAATGCTTAGTCTCATGCAAGGAAAGGAGACAAGGCTTAGTCTTATGCAATTAGGGAGGAAATGCTTAGCCTCATGCAAAATAGGAGATATGGCTTAGTCTCATACAATGGAAGACAATGCTTAGCCTTATGGGATTAGGGAGGCAATGCTTAGCCTCATACAAAATAGGAGACATGGCTTAGACTCATGCAAAGAAAAGACAATGAGTGATAGCAGAATATTTCTTATTTGGAGACATGTTTGCATTCAAAATTTTTGTCATTATGAAGATAGTGATTTTGATATGTGTGTATTTGTGAATACTCCTGTTATGTTCATTGTGCCTACATCCAAAACAAATCATGAATTTTGCGGGGAATGTTAGTTCATGCTTTTGTCTTCTGCTTGCCCATGCTCATTTCTTGAGATTATGTTTGAGTTACCCTGGGTAACATTTGGATGTCATAGAAATAAAGTTTTCAAAAAATATGCATACATTTGGTGAGTGTAGTTATTTAAAAACATAGTGGTATGCAATATCAAGTAAATTAGATTAACCAATGACTGTGACACTTTAGAGACATTGAGACTACTTTGCATTAGAATTTTGAGGGTCCTCCTCAAAATTCTGCCCCAGTTTAATAAACGATTCTTTGGCCGTTCTGTATATGATGGACTTGCTCCGAAATTTTGAGGGCCCTCCTAAAAATTCTTCCCTAGTTTCAGACCATGGGGAAAATGAAGATTTTATTAAGATGTGACTGAACCAACAGGGTAAAAAGTTCACTTTGGCTTCATCTTGATGCAGAAGATCCGTTTAGCACCAGCTGCCCCGGTGTGAACTGTCTTGGTCTAACCCTTTTGTGGAAAGCTCAGCAGAAGTCTCCCAAGTTCTGGCAGGACCAGGACTGGTGGTGTGGACAAGTATTTCTTGATTTTTTCAAAATTTTTCTGATAGTCGGTCTTCAGTCCAACTTGTTGCAGCACTCTTCTTTAACATATTCAAAATTGGCTTACACATAACAGTTGATTACAATGTGAAGCGGCTAATGTAATTGAGATGCCGCAAGAAACTCATCACATTTTTCTTGTTCTTTGGCGGTGGAAAATCTTGGATAGCCTTGACCTTTGATGGATCTAGCTCAATTCCTTGGCGGTTGATGATGAATTCTAACAACATTCCAACAGGGACTCCAACGACACATTTTGCGAGATTCAGTTTCAGATTATACCTTCAAAGATGATCAAAAAACTTTCTCAAATCCGCTATATGATATGTGCCCTTCTTGGATTTGATGATGATGTCGTCCACATATAATTCTATCTTCGTGTGTATCATGTCATAGAAAATGGTTTTCATGGCTCTCATATAAGTGGCCAAAGAATTCTTTAGACCTAATGGCATCATTTTATAGCAATACACTGCCCATGGAGTAATAAAGGTTGTCTTCTCGTCATCTTCTTCATCCATCTAGATCTAATGATATCCCGCGACGCAATCCACAAAGGATTGGAGTTCATGCTTGGTATAGTTTTTGATCAATATGTTTATATTAGGCAATGGTAAATTATTTTTGGGATTTGCTCTGTTTAAATCCCAATAGTTGACATATAATCTGACCTTCCCATCCTTCTTCGGAATTGGCACGATGTTAGACAAGCAGGTAGGATATTCAACCACTCTAAGAACCTTAGCTTTGATCTGCTTGGTGACTTCCTCTTTTATTTTTAGACTCATATCTGGCTTGAACTTTCTGAGTTTCTGCTTTACAAGCGGACACATCGGATTGGTAGGTACTTTATGAGCCACTATAGACATGCTCAAACCACTCATATCATCATAATACCATGCAAACATATCTTCATACTCTTTCAGGAAACGGGTGTACTCTTTTTTCTCTGATGGTGACATGTGAATGCTTGTGCGAGTTTTTTTTGACTATTTCAGAATTTCCCAAATTCACTATCTTGGTTTTGTCCAAATTGGACTTGGGCTTGTTCTCAAAATTTTCCACTTTTGTGATAATTTCTTCAGGTATTATATCTTCTTCTTCTATTTCCTGTGAATCACTATCCTTATGTTACGTTGTCTCATTATATGTCACAGTCGTCAGTTCATTAGGCTAAGTAATAATGATGTTGTAGAGAGAAAATGTAAAGGATAATAATAAATACTAAATTAGAAATGCATTAAATAAATCTGGGAAACATCAAAACAAGTACGGCTCAATGACTCAAGCAGTTAATTCAAAACAAAAAACGTTCAAGACAAAATACTGAAAATGTCTTAAATGCTTAAAATTGCTTTTAAAACTAGATTGTGCTAATTGCCAGGATACCCAGGAACACGACCGTACTGGGATGGTGCGACAGTCCAGTTCTTGAGAACAACTCCTTTTCCCACGGTCTGAAGAGTAAGGCCTTCCTCTTCCCCCTTCTCAACTATTGCACTGCAATTCATGTCTTCATCATCTAGAAATAGGGTTCTTAGGCCAGCTAAGGCTTCATCCTCTTCAGATCCCCATATCATGTCAGTTTGTTAAAATGTCTGGTGCAAATACGGTATTGGCTATTTAAGATTGGCTGTTTAAGAGGGTAATAAGGACTACGCCATGGCAACGACCAATTGTCATACTCCTACCAGGTGTACTGGTATCTAGCCCAAAGGTTGTGTCGTGATGCTTTGGTTGTATTGGTTTAGTGATACCCTGGAGATTCTTATCAGGACCCTTGCCGGGTTCATACCCTATCCATAATAATATGCTTTCAATCTTGTTACTCCAGCATTTGTCTTTCTTAATTGCATTGACGTTCTCGATGCGATGGTACATTTCTCCACCCATCTTCCTTCTATTCTCGACGATCAGACCAGTCAGATTGGTATAAATAGGATTACTTCCATCCCCGTGGACAAATTATTCCATCCGAACTTCACAGCCTGGTGTAGAGTAGAGGCTACGGCCCCAGTGGCATGTATCCAAGGTCGTCCTAACAATAGATTGTAGGTTGCAGATATATCCAGCACTTAAACTCGACATTAAACAAGGTTGGGCCAATCTATAGACAAAGGTTGATTTATCCAATCGTGTCCCTTTAAGACCTATAAAATGCTTTCACATTCATACTCCCTGCTCGTATCTCATGGAAATCCTTACCTAACCTTTTCAAAGTGGTTAATGCACAAATGTTGAGACTCGAACCCCTATCTATCATGACCCTGGCAATGAATTTGTCCTCAAACTACACTATGATATGTAGTGCCCTATTATGGCTCAGTACTTTGGGTGATAGTTCGTCTTCATGAAAAGTGATCTTGTGTCTCTCAGATACTTGCCCTACCATATTGGCCATCTCCCAACTGGCAATGTTGTTAGGTACATAAGCTTCGTTCAACACTTTCATCAATGCATTCTTATGCACCTCAAAATTCTGTAGCAGTGATAGAATGGATATCTGAGTAGGGGTTTTGTTCAGATGATCAACCAAAGAATACTCTCTTGCTTGCATTTTTCTCCAAAATTCATTCTGACCGGTTTCAATGATAGGCTGTTTGGAAGCGATTTCTTTACTTGTTCCCCTTAAATGCTCAAGCGTGTAAACCCTACCAGTCCTGGTCATACCTTGTTCTATACTGGTTTCTTCCATTTTCCCCTTTCCTTTCCTTCTTGCTTCCACAGCATAGTCCCAAGGTATGGCATTGTACTTAAAGGACGGTATAGGTGCTATTGTCATGGTAAAGTGTTTGGTGACTTCCACCTTAAATGGAGTTAGTGTAGATGAGGGTGTTGTTATTTCAAACTCAAATAGGGCCAGTATGGTTACTTAAACCTCGATTGGTGACTGAATTTGCACCACAATAGGAGTGAGACTGACTGGAGGTATTTTAGGTTCATCCCCTTCACGACTGAGCCCGACTGATCCTTTTGGATCCCATTCTTCATCAGTTTCGATCACATTTACCCCATCGCCCTTATGATCTGGGAGGGGATTGTTGTAGAAATTAGGTGTAGCCTCTTTTGCTTTTATTACCTTGGTGACAATCAACATCTGTATCCTATGCTTCAAAGTGCAACATTCATCGATAGTTTGACCCTTCATGCCCAAGTGGTAGGCACATGTCTTGTTTGAATTAGCCCACTGAGAGGAGTTTTTCATGGAAATAGCGGGAATGGGAGTGACATAATCGGTGGACTTTAGTATATCATAAAACTGGTCAATGGCTTCATAATAGGAGTGTATTGTCTGGGCGGTCTGCGGTCGGAATTTGGTCTGTTTTTCTGGTAATTTTGGCGGGCTGGTGGGGAGTGGTAATATGCTGGCTGGGTGTTATAAGTATGGTAAGCGGCAATAGGTTTTTGGTATCTAGGAGGCGAAGTCTGATATGTGGGTAGGGTTGTTTGGTATGTGAGAGGAGACTTTGGACGTTGGGACACTATCACTGCCCCTACTTCCTTCTTTTTAGAAATACTGCCCTACTGCAAGGCTTTGTTTGTAGGCTAGAGTGCCTCAAAATTTGTCACCACTCCACTCTTGATCCCATCTTCTATTCTTTCTCTTAACTTAATGATGTTAGAAAATTTATGGTTCTGAATAACCATCAGCCTCTCATAGTATTGTAGATCCTGAGCTCAGACAAAGAACTTGTTCATTTGTTTTTCATCCAGTGCCAGCTTTACTTTTGTAGCTTCAGACCTCTACCGAGTAGCATAGTCACAAAAAGTTTCTATTGGCTTCTTCTTAAGATTTTGAATGTAGAAAATGTCTGGCGTATTTTCTATATCGAACCTGAAACGATCTATAAAATCTGATGCCATTCTTACCCTGTTAACAAATTTCTTCGGGTTTTGACTAATGTACCAGGACAAGGCATCTCCAATGAGGATCCTCATGAAAAACATCATGCAGATTCTTTCATCTTTACCAATCCCTACAAGCTTTTCACAATATGTTCTCAAATGTACCTTCGGATCACCAGTCCCATCGAACATTTCAAACTTAGGAGGTTTGTAACCCTCGGGTAGTTTTATGTTTTGCTGAATACACAAATACACATAGTTTAAACCTTCGATGCCTTTACTGCCTTCAATACCTTGGACCCGACTAGTACTTTTCTGGAGCTCCTCTGCCACGTTCTTGATGTATACGTCCTTCTCGGCTGACTCTGTTATGTACCATGTCTGTTGTGGAGAGTGGGGTCGGGTTTCCGCATATATAGATTTTCTTTGATGGACTCCAGGAATTTAGTCATAGTGGTGGTCGTTGGTTGAGTTTTGGGGATCAGGGGTAGGTTGTGGTACGTTCTGAGGAGAGAGTAGGTGGTTGTTTGTGCATACTGGGTCGCACGGTGATGATGTTTTAGAGGGGTCGGTATTGGCGGAGGATTAGGATTTTGAGGAGGTGTGGCATACTGATGAGGTGCAGTAGGATTTTGTTGGTTTTGTGTGTTCTGGGAGCTTCTAGGTCTTAGGAGTTTTATTGGTTGACGTCGAGGACGTTTAGGGTAAGGGAAAGATTTTACATGTTCCGGACTTGCTCAATTTCCCCTTGCAACTCCAATATCTTCTACTCTAACTGTAAAATCAATTTATGTGTCGGAGTTATCACACCTCCTTTTTCTACAACACCTCCGGAGGGTATAATAAAGGGAGTTTTTTCCAATTTAAGTGACAATTAAAACAGGATTATTTAATTTAAAAAAATTAGAGTCACCACTTGGGATATTTACGGTGTCCCAAGTTACTGGTTTAAATCTTGAATCGAGGAAAAGGTTTGACTCTATATACAGTCTGCGAAACAGAAATATGGGAAAGGAAGTTATTAACCCGGGAGAAAGTGTTAGGCACTCACGAGTTCCTTGGTTCTAGCATGGTCGCTTTTCTCACACTTGGGTTACACAATTATTTAATTGCTAATTTTAGAACCTATGTGCATTTACTTATTTCATATCTTTTAAATAAGAGAAATTATCTTCAAACGGTTTACGCGTACGTATATCCGCTTTGTTTGGTGCGTCAAAAATCATATCACGCGAATGTGTCCATGATTAATAACGCTTTATTCTATTAAGAAAATTTGGACCGAAGTTGCAGGAACGCATACTCCGGTTTTATTTTTAGAATCTTAATTGTGTTATGCGAACGTATACACAATCATGATAGTGTTTTAAATGGCCTTAAAGGCTTTTCTACAAATATTTATTATTAAACAACTAGCTAGTAATGTTTTATTTTTGGCCTTATATTCAATTAACAACCCCTTCATCTTAGCCCGTTGTATCCCATTGCAAGCGTAGCCCCTATCGCGTTTCAAAACCACAACCACTTAGTTTGTAGACATATTAATTCTTAGGACTAAATGAGGAAAACAGGAAAGGCAGCACCATAACCTCAGTTATTATCAAATGAAAACCAATTTAATCATGATCCTTCACACAAACTATGAAAAATAATATGACAAATTTAATGATGAAATAGCACTTCAATAACATATGCTCAAAGAGACAAAGTACATCCATGAAAAAAACCCAACTCAAATACATTCAATTCGCTGGGCAGAATCGAGAAAACAAATTGGACGCTGTTTGTTAGGCTTGTTGTCAGAATTTAATACTTGAAAAAAAAATCAGCAACTTTTGTATCTAATTCTATTCATCTCAATAACACTTAATTACCAGAAGGAATGAAGCATGAAACATTCAACAGAGAAACTAGTTAACTTGAACATCTCCAAATGGACATAAAATTTTGAATCTAGTGTGAGAATCATGTCTCCTTCATACCCAAACTAGCTCACTATGAGAAGAAATAGAACTCAACAACTCAATCACAAAGAATCCATCATGGGTATTAGTCTATAATTGGAACCAAAACTCCAATAAACCATTTGCCACTAAGATACTTGAATAAATTGACTTGAGGTTAGACTTAACACAACCAATGACTAAATAAGCTAAATTCTCAAACAGAATATCATGGCTATTAATGTACATCTCCATACCGATCAATGGCTTACCATAACTATCAATCAACCACTGAAGCCGTGACTTATGCTAAGCAAAGAAAAAAGAACATATGATGAACTAAAAATGGTTCCTAAATCTGTGACTCACACAGATTTGTACATGATCCAGAGAATAATGCAACTAAACCAACAAAGACAACTGATATTTGTCTTACAAATCCATCCAAGCATGAAATACACATAAATTCATTTAATCCTTAATGTTATACACGAAATGGTGAACCACATGAGTGCTAAATCAGTACATTCTTCTTTTTGAAGTGAGCTCAGTACATTCTCATACTATTTAACATCAAAATTCATAAGCACCTTGAGCTTCCATGGGATTTCAGTACCTCAAAATCACATTTTACACATTCAAGGTCTAAAAAAATACCCGGCAAAAAGAACAAATCCTAGCTCGAAACTAAGGAAGAATAGCAGAAATAGACCAGCAGCACCAAAATCAACCCACAAGCTTCAAATGCACATCACTTTAAAACCCAGAATTAGAATAACCTTCAGAAATCCAAAATAAAACTTAAGAACTGTGGGAAATTTTTCAATGAAACATTGAACTTTGTACTTATAGCCGTTTTTCCTTTCTCTAATTTTTTTAGCTCTGAAGGACTGATTTTCAGGGCTAGCAAAGGTGTCTTTTATAGGCAAAGGTATAGGGCAACACTTAGGAATTAGACTTTTTCACTTCAGCCCTTTGTGAATTTTCGTTTTAGCTTAGAAATCTCTCATTTACTGACTTGTTACTCAAGTTTCTCCTCTCATACTGCTATAATTCAATAAGAACCCCCACTAGAAGCATCCTAAATCAGTTACCAAAGATTCCCTATCCTAAACTTCCTAAATTACCCCCCAACACCCATGTTATTACTCTTAAGACAAAGCAGGGTCAAATTGACCCAAAACTAATTTTAAACTTAGGCTAACGGACATGCTTTCTTCAAGCCACGGACTAGTAAACAACAGACCCCAAACCCAGCCCAAAAAAACAAATACTAAAGGGAATTAAAAAGACCAATTTAGGACAACAACAACACACACAATTAATCAAATTCCTTTTCTTCTTCTTTTTTTTTTAGAAAACGGTTTGGCCTAAAATTAACACTAAGTTATTAACTAGCATACTAACTTAATCCTACAAAATAGGAGAGGAAGTTGATGACTAAATGTTGAACTAAAGGGAAGGAATAGAATAGAACATACCAAAGGGACAGAGAGATATCCATGCATTCCTCTATAAACTTCAACATCCTCAACGACGAAGCTGACCCGAAATCAAAACTCCAGCAAATTCAAATGCTTGACCCACTAGTGAGAATTGCAACCCAAATATTAGTTGAACCTTTGTTCATAGCTAATAATCCGTGCAACAATTCTCATTATGAGCTTGGAAGAAAATGAGGCGAAATCTAGAAGATGGTGAATCATTTTAAAGAACATGCCTGAAATATGTCCACGATTGAATGATAGAGCATTCTTGGCAATGACCAGACCTCTATTGATGAAGAACTGAGGGATTCGTGCAAGCAGTAACACGATCCGAAGATTTAAACCGAAAAATCTTAGGCAAAGAGAAGAAAGCTTGGATTTTTAATCTTTGATCTGAAATTCGGAAGAATCCAGTGGTCTTTTGGACAAAGTAGTGAGGGGACATGAAAGAGGGGATGATGGGGGTTGGCTGGTTACGATTTGGGGGTGTTTGGAAGAGCTCCACCGTCGTGACATGATTTCCGGACGGCAGAGCTACGGTGGAGGCGGGTGGTGATTTCAGAGAGAAAAGGGGGTTAGGTTTTGGGGTTAATGTTTTAATTGGGTTGAATGAAAAAAACCAGTAGGTTTGGTCGTTTAATGTTAAGAGGAGAGTGAAACAACGTATTTTAAGGTCGGGACTATGTCGTTTTGGCAAATGTTGACTAGACCAGGTTTTGGGGAGCCTGGGCTGGGTTGGAACGGGTTTGGGAGGGAATGACTGGGCCTGGCTACTTTAAACAAATACTGGCCCAATTTCTAGTATTTTTATTTCAAGACCAATTATCCCAAATTCCTTTTCCTTTTCTTCTTCTTTTTTTCTTTTTTCAAAATTAATATAATTCCTAAATTAATTCTTAGAAACAAATTAATTCAATAAAATTACTAATTAACCCTAATATAGGTAACGCGATTAATTTAAAATAAATTAAAAGGAAAGCTACTTAAAAGTTATAATTAAAAGTGCAAATTACACTATGTTTTGTGATTTTCCTTTTATAAGACAACTCAACTAATCCTAAAAATATTAAATTAAATCCTAAATGCAAATGCACATATATATTTGTATTTTTAATTAAAATGACATAAGCGTGCACAAACAAATATAAAAAATTAACAAAAAATACCACCAAATCCGTAAAATTGCAAATAATGAAAAGAAATTATTTTGTTTGAAACTATGAGAGTAATTCATATAGGGCAAAAACTACATGCTTATAGCTACCCCTCTTTGCTCGAAAACACGAAGAGTTTTCGGGCAAAGATAAAGTGAGCGGATGCGAGCGATTTTTGCCCGTTTGAATACTCCGTGGGAAGCATTTTTGAAAGAGTTGACCACACCCTGCTTTTGAGGTTGCCTATATAACCTTGGCTAAAAAGAAATCAGGTCGGTGTAGTTCAGGAGGGTCTGGTAGCTGGGACTACCATGAAGCTGCGATTTCACTGTTGCTGCTACTGCTTATTGAACCTCCTTATTACACCATGTCAAAGATAAAAAGAAGCTAGAGTAGACTATGATCTATGCTTTACAAAAATCCTATCTATATCTTCAATCTTGCTCTCGTGGTTCTTGTTGCCTTGTTGCTTGAATTCTTCCGGTGATATCCCTTTATTGCCGCTTTGAATTGTGATTTGAGATGTTTTGCCCTTTTTCCAGGTGGCTGGCTAACTGCCAACCACACTTTGAGATGTTTCTCCTTTCTCCAAGTGATGCCTGACTGCCAACTACACTTTGAGATGTCTTCCTTTCTCCAGGTGAATGCCCGACTACTGAACTTAAATGAATTCCTTGCTCTCTAGGCGGTCTCCTGATTACTGAAACTTGAATGTATCCCCTGCTCTTCAGGCGGCTTCCTGACTTCTGTCTTGAAATGTATTCCCTGCTCTCTAGGCGTTCTCCTGACTACTGACTTGAATGTATTCCCTGCTCTCCAGGTGGGCTCCTGACTGCTGACTTGAAATGTATTCCCTGCTCTCCAGGCGGGCTCCTGACTGCTGACTTGAAATGTATTCCCATGTTCTCCAGGCGGGCTCCCGACTTCAACATAATTAGACAAAACAAAGAAAATTTTCTGCCCCAGTTTGGTGGCAGGGTGCACATGTGGTTGTAAACTAAATCATGTTGCCAAATATCAGTAAAAACTTGAAAGATAAAACTTGAATCGTACTCCCTTGTTCTCCAGACGGGCTCCTGACTGCTGCATTTGAATTGTATTCCCTGCTTTCTAGGCGGGCTCCTGACTATTGACTTGAATGTATTCCCTGTTCTCCAGGTGGGCTCCTGACTTCAACAAAATAGATACAACGAAGAAAATCTCTTGACTTAGTTTGGTGGCTGGTCATCGTATTACCAGACATTAATAAGAATTTGAAAGCTAAAACTTGAATTGTACTCCCTTGTTCTCCAGGTGGGATCTTGACTGCTGACTTGAAATGTATTCCCTGTTCTCCAGGCGAGCTCCTGACTGCTGACTTGAATGTATTCCTATGTTCTGTAGGCGAGCTCCTTACTGTTGACTTGAAATGTATTCCCATGTTCTCCAGGCGGGCTCCTGATTGCTAACTTAAATTGTATTCCCTGTTCTCCAGGAGGGCTCCTGACTTTTGACTTGAAATGTATTCCTTGTTCTTCAGGTGGGCTCCTGACTTCAACAAAACAGATAAAACAAAGAAATTTTTTTGCCCCAGCTTGGTAGCTGGCACATAGGTGAGTGTTAAACGGAATCATTCTACCAACTAATATTAGGAATTTGAAAGCTAAGTCCTATTATCCAGGGAGGTCCTAATAAATCTTAATTTTAAGATAATTTTAAACCTAAGTTATATCTTCTAAAGGTATTACTTCCACTAAGTCCTGTTATCTAAGAGGGTCTTAGAACTACATCCTATTATCCAGGAAGGTCCTGAAAATCAAATCAAGGCGTATCCTAAAGACTGACACTTTTACGACTGAATCATACTATGCTACAACAAAATTTATGCTACATCTTGCTATCTATAGCAATCAACTTACATTCTTCTATGATTTGTTTTGAAATTTATCTGAGCCCTATTTTTCAGGAAGGTCCTGAGAGTTTACGGTCAAACCTGTTTTGGTGCTTGCTCTTCCCCTACGAAGAGTTTCTCCAAAACAAACAAAACCTTTCTGCCCATTTTTCAATCGAAGAAAAATCTTGTCAGTTTCAAATGGTGGTTAGTTGATGGCATTCTTGCTGAAGATGTCTCCGCTGCTGTGTTTTTCTTTGACCTGCTTCACGAACTGGCCCTGAACCACTTGACTTTCTGACTGACTTTCAAACCCCATGACCTTCAATTACTCGGGTGTTTTATACACAGACTGTTGTTTTACATCTCTGACCCCTTTTATCTGAAACTTTGCAATTCCCATGACATTACCAAATCATTCCTCCGATGAAACTTTCGGTGACTTCCTGTATCCCACTTTACATCGTGCTATCTTTGGTGTGTTCTGGCCAAACTGTGCGTTGCAATTTTTGAAACTGGTAGTGAGCTTTGAAATCCTTTCTTATTTGGTTTGAACAAAACTGACATTGAAACATCTTAGAGAAATAAAACCCCGAAAGAAATGAAATGCAATGATATTGAGAGTTAAGGATAAAGAAAATTCAAAATCGAACGGCTTACTAAAAGGAAAAAGGGAAAGAGACTTATCTGAGTGGAACAGCTGGCACTATTGATCATGACATGCATTTCGGACTAATCGACCCAATTCGTCCAACAAATCAACTTTCAATTTCCATACTTTGTTGCCCTATAATTCCATAACCTGATTTCTTCACCCAAACCTTAACCTTGTTCATCCTGCGGTGTCCTAAACGGTTTTCACCCATAGACCTCTCTCATTTGTTCACTTCTCAACACACTTTCTCGTTAAGGTGCCCGTGAGGGCTTTCACCAATAAGACTCTCTCATTCTCATTTCTCTCTACTTACTTTTGCCTTAAGGTGCCCGTGAGGGTTTTCACTAATAAGACTCTCTCATTTCGATTTCTCTCAACTCCCGTCGCCTTACAGTGCCCGTGAGGGTTTTCACTAATAAGACTCTCATTTTTCATTACTGTCCTTCTTGGACCAGAGTGTTTCCCCTGATGTGAATCGTCTCTTCTTGCTCGAATTGGCATTTCTTGATGACTGATCAGAAAGTCTTTTTTTTGGACCGTAATGTGGGCTTTTGGATAGGGTTAGAAAGAAAGGGTATTAAAGGCTCAAAACAAATTTAGCTGGGTTTAAAATTATAACTTTTGGAATCAGATTTCACACAACAACCGCAACTTATGCCCCGGTTTGTTGCTTAGGGGCTTTTGGATTTTTATTATGAAGGGACCGAACCATGAGGCTGCCTACGTATCCTAAAAAGGAATCAGGTCGAATATAATTCATGTCATAGGAATTACCTTGTTTTTGTGATTTTTACTTTCTTTTTCTTCCATTTTTTCTTCTTTTCTTTTCTTTCTTCCTTTTGCCTCTTTTTCTTTTTATCTCTTTTTTTCTTTTCTTTTCTTCTTCTTTTTTCATTTTTATTTTTTTCTTTTCTCTCCTTTCCTTTACTTATCCTTTACGCTTGTGTTTCTGAACTTTGCTACTAGTTTCCAAAAGAGGGGTATGAAAGAAAATAAGTAAATAAAGTGTTTAGATAGCAGAACAAAATGCCTTCATTATTCCAGTCTCCAAAACATGTCGAGCACAAAAAAATGCAATTAAACCAACAGAAATCATACATAATATATCTTGACTGTATCATAATTGATGGCCATTTCAATGCACTTGCCTTCTATATATGTTAAATATAAAGCACCATTGGACAACACTTTCGTCATGATGAACGGCCCCTGCCAATTTGGGGCGAACTTTCTTTTGGCCTCAGCCTGATGTGGGAGGATACGTCTCACCCTTGTTGATCCACTTCGAATGTTCGTAGACGCACCTTCTTAGTATATGCTCTAGCCATTCTTTGTTGATACAAATGACCATGGCACACTGCTGCCAATCATTTCTCATCGATCAAACTCAATTGCTCTAAGCGGGTTTTGACCCATCCATCATCACACTCAATTTCTTGTATTAAATTAGACCGGCTTTTAAGACTGGGCCGAAGATTCCTCATGCATGCCATGTCATTGAAACCAGCATAAAAAGAACTGTACAAGAAAGAAAAGTAAAATGAAACTATCAGCAATGAAGATGAAGGGAAATTGCATTTCATTGAAATTAAAAGATAACAAGGTTTAATACATCCAAACAGACGGAACATAGAATCTGAACCACAACCCTGGAACAATCCAGACAACTAAAAGGAAATCAAAGCCCACTACCAAAACTCCCTCCGAGTAGGAAGAGGAGTAGCTTCCCAATTGTTAATCTTCACATTCGGCTTGACAAAATACATTTCTTCGTCACCAGAGCCTTCCCTAATTTCTACCGTGTTCACTTCATCAAATAGACTTTGGACCCTCTCAAATCAACTATTCATCAAAGACAACCCAGGTTATGGAACTGTTGACAACGGAAGCTTCACTGCCCCTGACTTGACAAAAGTTCTGAAGAGGTGTGGGACAGGCCAAGAGAGTGGCCATGCTTTCTTTTCCAACTTTGTAGCCTTTTTCACATCATCCCCTGTAGGCTTGAACCCCAGACAAAATGTACCTAGATTTTTACGTAGAGATACGGGCTGCACAATACCTTGCAAAGATGCGCCCAGAACTTTACCCGGCATAAAATAATACTTCAACATCTCATTAGCTACCATGCAGATCGAAGGTGATAGCTTCGGCCTTGGAATGCATTTTCCTTCAGGAACCTTTTCGACAGACATCATTTCAGAAGTTTGATAAGCTAAAGGTCCTTTATCATCTCCGGCGTCAATAAATGGAGTAGATGAATCTTCATAAGGGGATAAGTCCTCCTCCCCACTCACAACTATCTCTTGTTTGTCCCACTCAAATTTTACCATTTGATGTAGCGACGATGGAACTGCCTTAGCCGCATGTATCCAAGGCCTACTCAATAACAAATTATACGGGGCGACCGCGTCTAGCACTTGGAATTCCACACTGAAACCAACTGGACCTATCACCAATTCAAGCGTTATATCTCCAGCAGAACCTTTTCCTTTCCTATCAAAACCTCGAACATCTACACCGTTCATGTGGATTCCTTCGGTGCCGATCTTCAACTTTTGCAAAGTGGACAGAGGGAAAATATTTGTACTGGATCCATTATCAAACAGATAGCATTTTAGCAAAAAGATTCACAAAAATACAATAATATCAACAATAAATAAGCCAGGTAAAAATCATAAAACAAGCTCGAATTCTTGAAAACAAGCTCGAATTCTTGAACCCTGAACAAAAAGTTCTGGGTTCTTTTCCACAGCAGAGTTGCCAGAGCTATCACACCTCCTTTTTCTACTACACCCCCGGAGTGTATAATAAAGGGAGTTTTTTCCAATTTAAGTGACAACCGAAACCGGATTATTTAATTAAAAAAATCAGAGTCGCCACTTGGGATATATAAGGTGTCCCGAGTTACCGGTTTAAATCCCGATTCGAGGAAAGGGTTTGACTCGGTATATAGTTTGCGAATCAGAAATTCGGGTAAGAAAATCTGTTAACTCGAGAGAAGGTGTTAGGCACTCCCGAGTTCCGTAGTTCTAGCACGGTCGCTTTGATCATACTTGGCTTACACAATTATTTAACTACTGATTTTAGAACCTATGTGCGTTTACTTCTTTCATAGATTTTAAATAAGAGAAGTTATCTTGAAACGGGTTACGCGTATGTATACCCGCTTTGTTTGGTGCGTCAAAAATCATGCCACGCGAACGTGTTCATGATTAATAATGCTTTATTTTATTAAGAAAATTTGGGCCGAAGTTTCACAAACACATACTCTGGATTTATTTTTAGAATCGTAATTGTGTTAGGTGAACGTATACACAATCACGATTGTATTTTAAACGGCCCTAAAGGCGTTTCTACGAATATTTGTTATTAAACAACTAACTAGTAAGGTATTATTTTTTGCCTTATATTCAATTAACAACCCCCTGATCTTAGCCCGTTGTATCCCATTGCAAGCGTAGCCCCTATTGCGTTTCAAAACCATAGCCACTTAGTTTGTATACCTATTAATTCTTAGGACTAAATGAGGAAAATAGAAATGGCAGCACCATAACCTCAGTTATTATCAAATGAACACCAATTTAATCATGATCCTTCACACAAACTATCAAAAATAATATGACAAATTTAGTGATGAAATATCACTTCAATAACATATGCTCAAAGAGACAAAGTACATCCATGAAAAAAAACCAACTCAAATACATTCAATTCGCTGGGCAGAATCGAGAAAACAAATTGGTCACTGTTTGTTAGGCTTGTTGTCAGAATTTAATACTTGGTGTGAGCACGTGATTTATGCCTTAAGCAAATTATTCCTAGAAAAATCCGAACAAAATAATTTTGCATTATTTTTACACTTTTGTTGATATTTGTTGCATTTTTTGTGTCAATTAGTTGCATAATAATTCATACTAAAATTACAAAAAATATGCATATGTATTATGATTTTTAATTTTACAATTTTGAAAAAATTTAAGGAAAAATCAAAAATAGCATTTTTAGTGTTTTTATCGGAAATTACTATAAAATAGCTATTAAATAAATTTTTAGAATTTAATTAGTTTTAGTTTAATTTCACAATTTAATAAAATTAGAAAAAATATATAAAATTGGAAAAGAAAAATAAAAATACAAAACACAAAGTTAAAATACAATACAAAAATGTGAAGGAAATATAAGAAAAATAAAAGAACAAGGAGGAAAAATTGATTTGGGCCAATTACCCCCAAAATCCAAAACAAAATAAATACCCAGGCCCAAAATTACTCTATCCGGTCTGCCCGCCTAGCCAAAACGACCGCGTTTAAAGAAAGATAAATCTGGACCGTTGAAACCTGATGATCCAACGGTCGTATAGCTGATATCATTAAAAAACAAAACGACATCGTCTGGTATTGGTTAATCTATGCCGTTCGTTGGTTGATCCAACGGTTATATGGCCCGCTCTCATTAAAAATAAACGACGTCGTATGAGGGCTCAAAGAATCTGAGTCGTTGATATATTTTAATCCAACGGTCAGAGGGCAATCGTTACATTTTAATATACCAACACCAAATTAAATCAGAAAAAAACATTTTGTTGGTGCCTTCTCTATCTCTAACCTAGCCACCATAGTTTCTCTTCGACCCCCGCCGGAACCCTACCGGCGGGAAATAATACCCACACCAGCCGCCCCCAAAAATACACCCTAGGACCGCCTTGAGCCCCTGAGTCCACCCCTCTACCCCGTTTCCTTCGAATTCCCCTTGTTCTGTTCGAATATCCAAAAATGTGTCGCCAGAACCCTAACTCCGGCTAACACAACTTCGTCCAAATTAGCCCAAAATCACACCAAACCACCTCCTGACCACCCTCAACACTATTCTAAAGGTCTTGAGTTCAAAAGCCAACTGGATTAGCTCAAACATAAGCTTGAAGTTTCTCCGGTGAACAAAAATTCAAGAAATTGATCTCTCATATTCTTCTTGAAATCTAAAAAGACTGTCCAGTAAAAAAGACAAAAAAAAGAAGCTAAGTTCCTTTTCTTTTTTCTGTTTTTCTTATCCTTTTTGCATGTGTTTGTTCTTTCGTTTAATTTCTGTTTGTATTAGGGATTACTGAGTTCTTTTTATTTCTTAAAGAAATTTTTTTTTGTGAAATTGATACTGATGAGCTTCTGTTTGATTAGTGATTGAATAATAAATAAGTAGATAACAGTTTGATTCTAAAATTGTTGATATTAATATTAGGTTAGATTCTGATTAATTTTGATTTAGTAAATTGATAGTATAATTGGATTTTCATGATTTTCAGTGTGATTTTAATTGTTTGTTTAGCTTCTGAAATTTGTTGATTTTGTTAAATGTTAGTCAGTGATAATTTTGGATAATTGTTAGATAGTTAATGATAAGTTTGATTACTTAGGGTTAATTAGTATTGTTTTGGTTATAGCTGTTAATCAGTAATTAGTTAGCATTAAAATAATTAGTTTGTTTAAATACGGAGTTTAGGGGTGAATGGGATTAAAGGGTAATAGGGTAAAATTTGACAGTTCAAGGGGTTAAAAGGGTAAAAAGCAGTAGGGTATTTGGTAAAAACAATCAAAATTCAAGGGTGTTTTGGGAATATTAAAAAGGTTAACAGTAATAAATCAAGGGAAGTGGGGGTAGTTTGGGCATATGAAATGGGTAATATGGTAGATTTCTAAGTTGAAGTAGGGGTAGATAGGGAATTACACTAAGATAGAAGGTTCAAGGTGGGGTAACTAGTATGATTTTTTACAAATAAGGGTAGCCAATCGAATAACTAGTAAAAGAATAAGGATAAAACTGAAATAAAAGAGGGACCATAGTGTAATTAATAAAGTTTGAACTTCCCTCCAAATTTAAATCTATAAATAGGCATCAATCTGAAAAATATCATCTAAGTAATCTGTCATTCTTAGATAAAATTCTCGATATTCTTCATTACAAAAACTCAAAAATATCAAAAAAATTTAGAAAATTTCAAAATTATACTGTTGCATTGACCAATTGATCTAGATTTAAAGGTTGTGTAGTAACTACTCTCTACTGATCTAGTATTCAAAAATATCTAAAGTTGTAATTTGGATTGGTCGAGTTGATTTTCTGGTTAAAACACTGTTGCTGTTGGTTTAAATCTGGTGCATTGAGGCATCATGAGCAATACCCTTACACTCCTCTCATTGATATATACGAGGAAGAGAAACTACCCAAGAACCCCGAACAGGAGGAAATGATTCGAAAAGTAAAAAGTCTGGAACAGTCGTTCCGAAACATGCAAGGTCTTAGAGGGCAAGTAAGTATGGCTTATAAAGACCTGTGCCTGTTTCCAGAAGTTCAACTACCTGTGGGTTTTAAATTGCCAAAGTTTGATCTTTATGATGGGCATGGAGGCCCCGTGGCCCATTTGAGGGGGTTTTGTAGCAAAATGAAGGGTGCTGGAGGAAAAGATGAATTGCTAATGGCATGCTTTAGCCAGACCCTCAGTGGATCGGCTTTAGAGTGGTATACTAGGCAAGATCACACCCGTCGGTATACCTGGGACGACTTAGCCCAGTCCTTTGCAAATCACTTCCAGTATAATTTGGAGATTGTTCCTGACCGAGTCTCCTTGACAAAGATTGAAAAGAAGCCTGGGGAGAGCTTTAGGGAATATGGATTTAGATGGAGAGAGAAGGCCGCGAGGGTCAATCCACCTATGAAAGAGGGTGAAATGGTGGATTACCTTTTGCAAGCTCTAGAGCCCACCTATTATTTCCATTTGGTGTCAGCCGTCGGCAAAACATTCAATGAACTTGTCAAGATGGGAAGCATGGTAGAAGAGGTCTTAAAGTCTAATAAGATCATGAGCTACTCAGCAATAAAGGCGACAACCCAAGCCATCCAAACTGGCACTGGAGGGGTTCTAGGAAAGAAGAATAAAGAAGAAGTAGCTGTGGTGGAAGGTATGACATGGTCCAGGGGTCCTTCTCCTTACTATCATCAACCCCGTCCACATCACCAACCTTACCAACATACACCATATGGCCCACCATAACATTATTATCCACCTCCCGTTCCCCATTTTTCAGTCCACCACGCCCAAACTTACCCTCAACCACAAGCACCATGGCGTGCACCCACTCCTCATAACACATACCGTACCCAAAATACACACCCACCTCCCAAAATATACAGAAATCCTGGTGGAAGTCCAAACCCTACTGCTAGAAATGATAGATTGCAGAAGAAAATGACTTTCACTCCGCTAGGAGAATCATACAGCAGCCTATTCCACAGGCTGAGACAGCTTGGAATGTTAAACCCCATTGAACCGAAAATACCAAACCCTCTACCAAGGAACCTGGACCATTCAGTTAGTTGCGAATATTACTCAGGAGCTCCAGGGCATGATACGGAGAAATGTTGGCACTTGAAAACTGCTATTCAAGAACTTATTGATACCAGGAAAATTGAAGTACAGGCTCCTGAAACTCCCAATATTATGCAGAATCCGTTACCAACTCATCATGAAGCTCACATGATTGAGTTAGTACAGAGGGGAGAGTACAAGAAGCCATCTCAGACGGTGATGATGATCAAGGTAAGTGAAAGTAAAGCAGATGAGAAATCAATTGGTGGGAAAACATTGGTTGCAGCAGAACGAGTGGTCAATGAGCTAGTGTTGGTAGTAAAGCCAGAACCTGTGAAAGTAACAATACCAGGAGAAATTGTTAAGCTTGTATTGGTTGTAAAAAGTGCTCAAGCAGAATCGGTCATCATTAAACCGGTAACTCAGTTGCCTGTGGTAGATGCAAAGGGTGTTCCGTGGAATTATAATAAAGTGACTGTTATGTATCGGGGAAAAGAAGTTAAAGATGAAGTATGCGAAACTCATGGTTTGACTAGATCAGGGAGGTGTTTTGCCCTTGAGGAATTAAGAAAGGCTAAAACAGCTAGGGACAATCCGGCACCGGTGAAAAAAGCTGTCACTAAGGAGGAAGTTGAAGAATTTCTGAGAAAAATGAAGGCACATGATTATTCAATAGTGGAACAATTAAGGAAAACATCGGCGCAGATCTCTCTATTGTCTCTGTTAATCCATTCGAATGAACATCGCCGGGCACTGATGAAGATTTTAAATGAAGCACATGTGCCAGAGAAGATTACTGTGAATCATCTCGAGAAGATTGCAAACAAAATTTTTGAGATAAACAGGGTAACATTCTCTGATGATGAATTGCTGGTGGAAGGAACCGAACACAAAAGAGCCCTGTATCTCACAGTAAAATGCGAGGATTCCGTGGTGACTCGGGTGTTAATTGATAATAGATCTAGTGCCAACATTTGCCCTCTATCTACTCTGGATAAGTTAAAGGTTGATAATGAAAGAATTCACAAAAACAGCAACTGTGTACGGGGATTCGATGGTGGAGGGAAGAATACAGTGGGAGATATTGTGCTGGAACTTACAATAGGGCCTGTGGAATTCATGATGGAGTTCCAAGTGCTTGATGTTGCGGTATCTTATAATCTTTTATTGGGTCGACCATGGATCCATGCTGCAAAAGCTGTGCCATCTACACTACACCAGATGGTTAAATTTGAATGGGATCGTCAGGAAATCGTGGTCCACGGTGAGGACAATTCTTGCAATGCCATTACACCCTTTGAGGAAGTTGAAGATGATAAGGGCCCGTGGGTGTACCAAGTTGTGGATACTGTACCAGTTGCCAAAGTCACAGAAGGGAAGCATGTCCTTGTGCCTAAGTGGCTACCACATCTGTTATGGTGGCAACAAAAATGTTGAGGAATGGATTTCTACCCGGAAAGGGTTTGGGAGCTTCATTACAGGGCATTATACAACCAGTGTCTCTTCCTGGTAATATTGATACTTTCGGACTAGGCTTTAAACCCATTGCTGCTGATGTAAGGAGAGCCAGAAAGTTAAAGAAGAAAGTGTGGACCCTCTCTAAACCTATCCCTCGCCTTTCCCGTTCTTTCGTCTGGTCTAGTACTAAAAGGCGCCCAGCAACAGTGATACCTAGCTCTGTGATTATAAAACCTGACAAGGAATTAATTGAAAGGTTGTTCGATGAAGTGAATATGGTGGAAGCATACGAGGGTCCGAGCAAAATTGATGTCCAGTTCATGGGATCTCAGGCCAATCTTAATAACTGGGAAGCTACTCCTCTTCCAACTCCAGTTGCGGTAGTTAGTTTTTGATTTTCTTTTTGAGTATTAAATCTGGATTATTTTCAAGGTTGTAATTCGGATTTCTATGTTCCGTCCGTTTGGATGAGTTAAACCTTGTTATCTTACAAATTTCAATGAAATGCAATTTTTCTCTCTCTTCATTTCTATTAGCTTCTATTTTGTCTTTTTTTCTTTCTTGTACAGTCCATTTTATGCTGATCTCAATGATATGTCATGCATGAGGAGTTCCCGGCCTAGTCTTGATAATCAGTGTGAAATAATAATACAAGAAATCGAATGTGATGATGAGGTGGAGTATGATGACGAGGAAGCTTTGGAAGAAATTAGTAAAGA
>MU725154.1:53337-74350 GCA_026770625.1 Nicotiana glauca
CCTGTCAAGCAGAAGTTGAGGAAATTTAAGACAGATATCAGTGTGAAAATCAAAGAAGAAGTCAATAAGTAGTTTGAGGCGAAGGTTATACGGGTCACCCGATATCCCACCTGGTTAGCCAATGTCGTGCCTGTGCCAAAGAAAGATGGAAAGACCAAGGTGTGTGTTGATTATCGTGATCTCAACAAGGCGAGTCCAAAAGACAAATTTCCACTGCCAAACATACACATTCTGATTGACAATTGTGCCAAACATGAGACTGGTCCTTTCGTAGATTGTTATGCTGGTTATCACCAGATTTTGATGGATGAGGAAGATGCTGAAAAGACGGCATTCATGACACCTTGGGGGACATACTATTATAGGGTTATGCCATTTGGGTTAAAGAATGCAGGGGCAACATACATGAGGGCGATGACCACCATGTTCCATGATATGATACATCGAGAGATTGAAGTCTATGTGGATGATGTAATTATAAAGTCAAGAAAGCAGTGCGATCATGTTAAAGACCCGAGGAAGTTTGTCCAGAGACTTCGCAGGTACAATCTCAAACTTAATCCATCAAAGTGTGCTTTTGGAGTTCCATCAGGGAAGTTGTTGGGATTTGTGATAAGCCGACGTGGTATTGAATTAGACCCGTCCAAAATCAAAGCCATCTAGGAATTACCTCCGCCAAAGAGCAAGAAAGAAGTTATGAGTTTGCTCGGCAGGTTGAATTATATCAGCAGGTTCATTGCTTAGCTTACATCGACTTGCGAGTCTATCTTTAAGCTGCTGAAGAAAGATGCTACAGTCAAATGGACAGATGAATGCCAGGCAGCATTTGACAAAATCAAGGAGTACTTGGCCAATCCGCCTGTATTGGTTCCGCCCGAGCCAGGAAGACCTCTGATCCTTTATCTGACAGTATTGGATAATTATTTTGGCTGTGTACTGGGGGAGCATGATGTTACGGGAAAGAAAGAGCAAGCAATTTATTACCTCAGCAAGAAGTTCACATCTTATGAGGTAAAATACACTCAACTGGAAAGGACGTGTTGTGCTTTGACTTGGGTGGCATAGAAATTGAAACATTATTTGTTAGCATATACCACTTATCTCATCTCACGGCTGGATCCGTTGAAGTACATTTTTCAGAAGCCTATGCCCACTGGGAGGCTTGCTAAATGACAAATCTTGCTCACAGAATTTGATATTGTTTATGTGACCCGTACTGCGATGAAAGTACAAGCAGTGGCTGATCACCTAGTGGAGAATCCACTTGATGATGAATATGAACCGTTAAAAACATATTTTCCTGATGAAGAGGCAATGTACATTGATGAACCGGGACAAGATGAAAAAACTGGCTGGAAGTTATTATTTGATGGGGCTGCCAACATCAAAGGCGTCAGGATAGGAGCGGTACTTATTTCAGAGACAAGGCAACATTACCCTGTTACATCTCAGCTTCGTTTCTTTTGCACCAATAATATGGCTGAATACGAGGCATGTATCTTGGGTTTGAGGATGGCTATAGATTTGGGTGTCCAAGAGATCTTGGTCATGGGCGACTCGGATCTTTTGCTACATCAAATTCAGGGAGAATGGGAAACACGAGACTTAAAGCTCATACCTTACCGGCAATGTTTGCATGAACTATGCCAACGGTTTCAGTCAATAGAATTCAAGCACATTCCAAGAATTCACAATGAAGTTGCCGACACTTTGGCCACTCTGGCGTCAATGTTGCATCATCCGGATAAGGCTTATGTGGACCCATTACATATTCAGGTCCGAGATCAACATGCTTATTGCAATGTGGTGGAAGAAGAGCTTGATGGTGAGCCACGGTTTCATGATATTAAAGAATACCTCATAAAGGGAGTATATCCGGCACAGGCCACAGGAGACCAAAAGAGAGCCATTAGACGCTTAGCAAGCAGATTTTTCTTCAGCGGAGGAGTGTTGTACAAAAGAACTCCAGATCTTGGTTTATTGAGGTGCATGGATGCTGAACAGGCTACAACTATCATGACTGAGGTACATGTGGGAGTTTGTGGACCTCATATAAGTGGGTATCTACTGGCCAAAAAGATTCTTCGAGTAGGATATTATTGGCTCACTATGGAACGAGACTGTATCAGTTTCTTACGCTAGTGTCATCAGTGTCAAGTACATGGAGATTTGATTCATTCTCCTCCATCTGAGTTGCACGCAATGTCGGCACCATGGCCCTTCGTCGCTTGGGGAATGGATGTTATTGGGCCGATCGAGTCAGCAGCATCTAATGGGCACAGGTTTATTCTGGTTGCCATTGATTATTTTACTAAATGGGTTAAGGCGAACACTTTCAAATCAGTAACCAAGAAAGCAGTGGTTAATTTTGTACATGCAAATATCATTTGCTGGTTCGGAATTTCGAAGGTGATTATCACAGATAATGGTGCCAATCTCAATAGTCATCTAATGGTGGAGACATGTTAGAAGTTTAAAATTACACACCGCAATTCCACACCATACCGTCCTAAGGCGAATGGAGCAGTTGAGGCAGCTAATAAGAATATCAAGAAAATACTTTAAAAGATGGTGGAAGGATCCAGGCAGTGGCATGAGAAATTACCCTTTGCTTTGCTAGGGTATCGCACTACCGTTCGCACTTCGGTAGGGGCGACTCCTTATTCATTGGTGTATGGAACAGAGGTAGTGATACCTGCAGAAGTGGAAATACCCTCCCTTCGAATTATTGCGGAGGCGGAAATTGATAATGATGAGTGGGTCAAAGCCCGTCAGGAACAATTGAGCTTGATTGATGAAAAGAGATTGGCGGCAGTATGTCATGGGCATTTGTACCAACAGAGAATGGCCAGAGCATATAACAAGAAAGTGCGTCCACGAAAATTTGAAGTCGGACAATTGGTATTGAGGCGTATCTTACCTCATTGGGCTGAAGCTAAAGGAAAGTTCGCTCCTAACTGGCAGGGGCCATTTGTTGTAACTCGAGTATTGTCCAATGGTGCGTTATATCTAACAGATATGGAAGGGAAATGTGTAGAAATGACTATCAATTCTGATGCAGTCAAGAGATATTATGTATGATTTCTTTATCTTTATGTATCTGATTGTATTTGACATGTTTTGAGATTGAAATGATGAAGGCATTTTGTTCTGCTATCCAAATACTTTATCCATTGCTATCCCTTTGAGCCTTATTATATTTTCTTTCATACCCCTCTTTCGGAATCAACAACTAACTTTGAGAATCAAACAAGAAGAAAAGAAAAAAGAAAAGAAAAGAAAGGAAAGGAAAAAGAAAGAAAAAGAAAAGAAGAAGAAGAAGAAAAGAGAAAATAAAGGAAGAAAAAAAAAGAGAAAAAAAAAATACGAAAGAAAGAAAAAGAAAAAAAAAGGAAAAGAAGAAAAGAAAAAAAGAAGAAAAGAAAGAAAAGAAAAGAAGAAGAATGGAAGGAAGGAAACATCGCAACAATGAAGCGATTTTATGACCTGAACTACGTTTGACTTGATCCCGAAAGGGTACGTAGGCAGCCTCACTGAGGTTCAGTCACAACCAAACAAAAGTCCAAGAACCCCCAAGAATGAAATTGGGGCAGAAGTTATGTTTGTTGTAAATGATATGATTCCGAAAGTTGTAATTTTTGAGCCCATGTTGGAATATTTTGAGCCTTTATACCCTTCTTTCTAAACCCATCCAAAAGCCACATTACGGTCCAAAGAAAGACCTTCTGATCAATTTTAAGAAATGTCAATACAAGCAGGTAATGTGATTCATGTTGCGGACAACACTCTGGTACCAGAAGAAAGGAAGAAATTAAAAATGAGAGATTCTTATTGGTGAAAACCCTCACGGGAACCATAAGGCGATGTGAGCTGAGAGAAATAAAAATGAGAGAGTCTTATTGGTGAAAACCCTCACGGGCACCGTAAGGCGAAAGCGAGTTTTTAGATTGGATAAATGAAGAAAGTATGTGGTTGAAAGATGTTTGAAACATGGCAATATAAGCGAGGTTTGGGTTCTGTTCAAAGTCAGAATGTGAAAGGATGGAACAACAAATGTGGCAATTGATAGTTGGTTGATTGGACAGACTAGGCTGGTTAATCCAAAATGCATGGCATGATCAATGGAATCAGCCTTTCCACTCAGATAAGTCCTATTCTCTTTCTCTTTTCAGAGTCTTTCTATCCTCAAAATTTTCGGGGTCATTGCATTTCATTTTTTCTTGAAATCTGTATATAAGACATTTCAGTCAAAGTTAGCTACCAGCTTCCCAGTTGTATGGCACAACGAGACCGTAACATGTCAAAAGAAAGTAAGACATGCAGGACCAATGTAAATCCCATTACAAGGGTAATCAGATAATTGGAGGGAGAAGTAAAGTTTTACAAAAAGGGAGCAGAAACACCAAGAAAATAGCATGAGGTAAAACATTTGGTTCATCAGGATCAGAGGGTTTGAAAGTTAGCCGGGAAATCGTGGCAAGTCAAAGCAAGTTCAAAGAAGCAAGTCGGAGCATGTTCGGAAGCGGGAGCATGGACAACAAGAATGCTAGCAGCTAACCACCATTTTTTATATTAACAAATTGTTCTTTGATTAAAAACAGGGGCAGAAAGAATTTTTCTTTGAAGCAAGTCTTTAAGTGCAGCAGTCAGGCACCCACCTGAAGAACAAGGGAATACATTTTAAGTGCAGCAGTCAGGCACCCACCTGAAGAACAAGGGAATTATAATGCAAGTTTTATCTTTCAAGTTTAAATATTCGGTAACACAACGCTTCCTATTATCAAACTTGGGCAGAAATTTTCTTCGTTTTGTATGATTGTTGCAAGCAGGAGCCCACCTGAAGAACAAGGGAATATCATTCAAAATTCAGCAAGCAGGAGCCCACCTGAAGAACAAGGGAATATTCTTTTCAAATTCAGCAAGCAGGAATCCACCTAGAAAACAAGGGAATATCTTTTCAAACGCAACAAGCAAGCACCCACCTGGAAAACAAGGGAAGTACAATCCAAATTCTAGCTTTAATTTTAATATCTGATAACACAATATGCCCAGTCACCATACTGGGGCAGAAAAATTTTCTTTGGTTGTCTGTTTTGTCGTAAGCAGGAGCCCACCTGGAGAACAAGGGAATATTTTCTCAAATTAATCGCAAGCAGGAGCCCACATGGAGAACAAGGGAATACATTTTCAAGCATCGCAAGCAGGAGCCCACCTGGAGAACAAGGGAATACTTTTCAAACATTGCAAGCAAGAGTCCACCTGAAGAATGGACATATATTTCAAATTTTAGGAGTCAAGCAACATCAGAGGGAATGGCAAAACATCGCCAAGGCAACAACCAGAATTCCATTGGAAGAACACAAGATGCAAGTTCATGGCAACACAATGTACAAGTTTGAAGGCATAGATAGGATTTCTTGTAACTCATAGAGTATAGCTTAGGCTAGCTTCTTTTTATCTTTACAAGGTGTAATAAGGGGGTCAGCAAGCAGTAACAGCAGCAACAACAGTAAAAATCACAGCTTCCTGGTAGTCCCAGCTACCAGACACTCCTGAACTACACTGACCTGATTTCTCTTTAGCCCGGGATATGTAGGCAACCTCTGAAGCAGGGTGCGGTCAAACTTTTCAAAATGCTTCACACGGAATATGCGAATGGTCAAAAATCCCTCATTACCGCTCACTTGTCTTTGCATGAAAACTCTTCGTGTTTCCGAGCAAAGAGGGGCAGCTGTGAGCACGTGAATTTTTCCCTAAGCAAATTATTCCTAAAAAATCCAAACAAAATGATTTTGCATTATTATTACAATTTTGTTGATATTTGTTGCATTTTTTGTATTAATTAATTGCATAATAATTCATACTAAAATTACAAAAAATATGCATATGCATTAGGATTTTTAATTTTACAATTTTAAAATAATTTAAGGAAAAATCAAAAATAGCATTTTTAGTATTTTTATCAGAAATTACTATAAAATAGCTATTAAATAAATTTTTAGAATTTAATTAGTTTTAGTTTAATTTCACAATTTAATAAAATCAGAAAAATATATAAAATTGGAAAAGAAAAATAAAAATACAAAACACAAAGTGAAAATACAATACAAAAATATGAAGGAAATATAAGAAAAATAAAAGAACAAGGAGGAAAAATTGATTTGGGCCAATTACCTCCAAAATCCAAAATAAAGTAAATACCCAGGCCCAAAATTACTCTATCCGGTCTGCCCGCCTATCCAAAACGATCGTGTTTAAAGGAAGATAAATCTGGACCGTTGGAACCTGATGATCCAACGGTCGTATAGCTGATATCATTAAGAAACAAAACGACATCATCTGGTATTGGTTAATCTGTGCTGTTCATTGGTTGATCCAACGGTTATATAGCCCGCTCTCATTAAAAATAAACGACGTCGTTTGAGGGCTCAAAGAATCTGAGTCGTTGATATATTTTAATCCAACGGTCAGGGGAAATCGTTACATTTTAATATACCAACACAAATTAAATCAGAAAAAAAAATTTCATTCGTGCCTTCTCTATCTCTAACCTAGCCACCATGGTTTCTCTCCGACCCCCGCCGGAACCCTACCGGCAGGAAATAATACCCACGCCATCCGCCCCCAAAAATACACCCTAGGACCGCCTTGAGCCCCTGATTCCACCCCTCTACCCCGTTTCCTTCGAATCCCCCTCTTTCTGTTCAAATATCAAAAAATGTGTCGCCGGAACCCTAACTCCGGCGAACACAACTTCGTTCAAATTAGCCCAAAATCACACCAAGCCACCTCGTGACCACCCTCAACACTATTCTAAAGGTCTTGAGTCCAAAAGCCAACTGGATTGGCTCAAACATAAGCTTGAAGTTTCTCCGGTGAACAACAATTCAAGAAATTGATCTATCCTGTTCTTCTTGAAATCTAAAAAGACTGTCCAGTAAAAAAGACTAAAAAAAAAGCTAAGTTCCTTTTCTTTTTTCTGTTTTTCTTATCCTTTTTGCATGTGTTTGTTCTTTCGTTTAATTTCTGTTTGTATTAGGGATTACTGAGTTCTTTTTATTTCTTAAAGAAATTTTTTTTTCGTTAAATTGATACTAATGAGCTTCTGTTTGATTAGTGATTGAATAATAAATAAGTAGATAACAGTTTGATTCTAAAATTATTGATATTAATATTAGGTTAGATTCTGATTAATTTTGATTTAGTAAATTGATAGTATAATTGGATTTTCATGATTTTCAGTGTGATTTTAATTGTTTGTTTAGCTTCTGAAATTTGTTGATTTTGATAAATGTTAGTCAGTGATAATTTTGGATAATTGTTAGATAGTTAGTGATAAGTTTGATTACTTAGGGTTAATTAGGATTGTTTTGGTTATAGCTGTTAATCAGTAATTAGTTAGAATTAAAATAATTAGTTTGTTTAAATCCGGAGTTCAGGGGTGAAAGGGATTAAAGGGTAATAGGGTAAAATTCGATAGTTCAAGGGGTTAAAAGGGTAAAAAATAGTAGGGTATTTGGTAAAAACAATCAAAATTCAAGGGTGTTTTGGGAACATTAAAAGGGTTAACAGTAATAAATCNCAATTCAAGAAATTGATCTATCCTGTTCTTCTTGAAATCTAAAAAGACTGTCCAGTAAAAAAGACTAAAAAAAAAGCTAAGTTCCTTTTCTTTTTTCTGTTTTTCTTATCCTTTTTGCATGTGTTTGTTCTTTCGTTTAATTTCTGTTTGTATTAGGGATTACTGAGTTCTTTTTATTTCTTAAAGAAAATAATTTTTTGTTAAATTGATACTGATGAGCTTCTGTTTGATTAGTGATTGAATAATAAATAAGTAGATAACAGTTTGATTCTAAAATTGTTGATATTAATATTAGGTTAGATTCTGATTAATTTTGATTTAGTAAATTGATAGTATAATTGGATTTTCATGATTTTTAGTGTGATTTTAATTGTTTGTTTAGCTTCTGAAATTTGTTGATTTTGATAAATGTTAGTCAGTGATAATTTTGGATAATTGTTAGATAGTTAGTGATAAGTTTGATTACTTAGGGTTAATTAGTATTGTTTTGGTTATAGCTGTTAATCAGTAATTAGTTAGAATTAAAATAATTAGTTTGTTTAAATACGGAGTTCAGGGGTGAAAGGGATTAAAGGGTAATAGGGTAAAATTCGATAGTTCAAGGGGTTAAAAGGGTAAAAAATAGTAGGGTATTTGGTAAAAACAATCAAAATTCAAGGGTGTTTTGGGAACATTAAAAGGGTTAACAGTAATAAATCAAGGGAAGTGGGGGTAGTTTGGGCATAGAAAAAGGGCAATAGGGTAGATTTCTGAGTTGAAGTAGGGGTAGATAGGGAATTACACTAAGAGAGAAGGTTCTAGGTTGGGTAACTAGTATGATTTTTCACAAATAAGGGCAGCCAATCGAATAACTAGTAAAAGAATAAGGATAAAACTGAAATAGAAGAGGGACCATAGTGTAATTAATAAAGTTTGAACTTCCCTCCAAATTTAAATCTATAAATAGGCATCAATATGCCTCATTTTACAAGTTTTGCAATCTGAAAAATATCATCTAAGTAATCTGTCCTTCTTAGATCAAATTCTCGATATTCTTCATTACAAAAACTCAAAAATATCAAAAAATAATAGAAAATTTCAAAATTATACTGTTACACTGGCAAATTGATCTAGATTTGAAGGCTGTGTAGTAACTTTCTACTGATCTAGTATTCAAAAATCTCTTAAGTTATAATTTGGATTGGTCGAGTTGATTTTCTGGTTAAAACACTGTTGCTGTTGGTCTAAATCTGGTGCATTGAGGCTGTGTTTTGGATTTATTTTCCTGATCCTATTGCTGTTGCTGATATAGAGTTCTGACTCTTCTTCTTCTCACATTTTTTTATACTCAGGTACACATTTGTACTCGACATTGACGTGATTTCAAGCTTGAGCAATAAAAAATAGGAATTCAATTATTGTTCTGAAATTTCACTAGTAATATGAGTTTAAATCTGATTAGATTATATAGATACAGCAGTTAAATATGACAATTTGTATTTGATAGGATTAGTCTAGTTTATATTGGACTGTATAAATTGGGACTGTATTTAGACTTTCGAACATTTGGACTTTTATTAGTATTAGATCATTATGAACATGTTTGAAGTACTTATGATCTTCTAGGATAATGAAATATATTGCTAGATTTAGATTTCATTTGATATAGCATGAAAAGGAAAAACTGAAAATAATTTGTTAATATTTTTCGTCAATTTCTTTTTTTTAGAATAACTTCAGTTGTTGAAATCAGAAATAGAAATAAAAAGAAATAAAGTTCATGTGCTAAGTCAAACATGCTATCACTTAGACTAACTTCGAAACAGTATTATGGCATTACTGTGAAATCCAATAGCTTAAGGTACTAGTACTCTAATCTACATTTAGTGTTTAGAAGTTTGATTTTAAAAGTAAATGAATTAGAAGTTAGGTCCTTGGGTATACGAACTACAAATAATCACTAAATAGGTATAATGACACTACTGGCCCATTATTAATAGCTAAACGTGCATTCTTAATTAAACAGTTGAAAAAATTGATTTGTTTATGAATAACTGTAAAATCAAATAATCTGAACTTTAATCTAGAATTTGAATGGTCAACGTTCTGTTAATTGGTATAATGGTGTATTATTTGCATTATTTTAATTAGTGAAGGTATTTGGACCAGTTTACATTAACATTGGCCCTAGTTTGTCCGGTTCTACAATCATACGGACTTGCCTTTGGTATATTTTACCAGGCAGTTTAGAAATTAGGCCCAAACTATGATATATCTGCCCTTACACCTTTGGATTAAATTTACGGGCTGTTTGTAAGCCCAAAATAATTAAAGACAAGTACTCTTATGAGTTCATGAACCCAAACATAACAGTATTAAGTAATATTGATTAACTAGGATTTCTTTATTATTAGAGATAAAATAAAGAAACAAAACATAGTTTACTTTAGGATTAACCTTTAAATAAAATGATGAGACGAGCCTCGTCAAATTAAATACATAATTGCGGGGCCCTCAATAATTGCTTATAAAAAATACTAGAAATTGGGAGGACCGTTTAGCGAACTTCACGGTCTTCCCCAAAGATGATAAACGCGTAGTTTCTTTAGGCGCGAGTATTAATAATATTACCTTTCCTAAATATGGGTGCACATTTATGTGACCCAAATCCAAATCTCAACGAAGTCGAAATGTGTTAAAGCCACGGGCGTACTGGTACGGCGTGGTTCGAGATACATTTTCACGACGTTGTAATTCTTGTAAAATAAGTAATAAATATAAAAGCGGGTTATTAATAAAAAGCACATAAAATAGAACACGTATTGAAATCAGATAAAATCAAATACAACAGTTGAGCGACCGTGCTAGAACCATGGAATCTGGGAATGCCTAACACCTTCTCCCGGGTTAACATAATTCCTTATCCTGATTTCTGATTCGCGGACTGTTAATAGAGTTATATTTTCCTCGGTTCGGGATTCAATCGGTGACTTGAGACACCATTAATCTCCCAAGTGGCGACTCTGAGTAAATAATAATAAATTCCGTTCCGACTGTCCTTTAATTGGAAAAACTCCTTTATGCCCTTCGCGGGGTGAATTAAACTCGTAAAGAGGAGGTGTGACACATGGAAAAAAAATCAGCAGCTTTTGTATCTAATTCTACTCATCTCAATAACACTTAATTACCATAAGGAATGAAGCATGAAACATTCAACAGAGAAACTGGTTAACTTGAACATCACCAAATGGACATAAAATTTTGAATCTAGTGTGAGAATCATGTCTCCTTGATACCCAAACTAGCTCACTATGAGAAGAAATAGAACTCAACAACTCAATCACAAAGAAGCCAACATGAGTATTAATCTATAATTGGAACCAAAACTCCAATAAACCAATTACCACTAAGATACTTGAATAAATTGAATTGAGGTTAGACTTAACACAACCAATGACTAAATAAGCAAAATTCTCAAACAGAATATCATGGCTATTAATGTACATCTCCATACCACTCAATGGCTTCCCATAACTATCAATCAACCACTAAAGTCGTGACTTATGCTAAGCAAAGCAAAATAAACATACGATGAACTAAAAATGATTCCTAAATCAGTGACTCACACAGATTTGTACACGATCCAGAGAATAATGCAACTAGACCAACAAAGACAACAAATATTTGTCTTACAAATCCATCCAAGCATGAAATATACATAACTTCATTTAATCCTTAATGTTATACACGAAATGGTGAACCACATGAGTGCTAAATCAATACATTCTTCTTTTTGAAGTGAGCTCAGTACATTCTCATACTATTTAACATCAAAATTCATAAGCACCTTGAGCTTCCATGGGATTTCAGTACCTCAAAATCACATTTTACACATTCAAGGTCTAAAAAAATACCTGGATAATCAGCAAAAAGACCAAATGATAGTTCGAAACTAAGGAAGAATAGCAAAAATAGACCAGCAGCACCAAAATCAAACCACAAGCTTCAAATGCACATCACTTTAAAACCCAAAATTAGAATAACCTTGAGAAATCCAAAATAAAACTTAAGAATTGTGGGAAATTTTTTCAATGAAACAGTGAACTTTGTACTTATAGCCCTTTTTCCTTTCTATGATTTTTTAGCTCTGAAGGACTGACTTTCAAGGCCAGCAAAGGTGCCTTTTATAGGCAAAGGTATAGGAAAACACTTAGGAATTAGACTTTTTCACTTCAGTCCTTTGTGAATTTTCGTTTTAGCTTAGAAATCCCTCATTTACTGACTTGTTACTCAAGTTTCACCTCTCATACTTCTATAATTAAATAAGAACCCCCACTAGAAGCTTCCTAAATCAGTTACCAAAGATTCCTCTATCCTAAACTTCCTAAATTACCCCCAATACCCCTGCTATTACTTTTAAGACAAAGCAGGGTCAAATTGACCCAAAACCAATTTTAAACTTAGACTAACAGACACGCTTTCTTCAAGCCACGGGCTAGTAAACAACATACCCCAAGCCCAGCCCAAACAAACAAAAATTCAAGGAAATTAAAAAGCCCAATTCAAGACAACTACAATACACATAATTAATCAAATTACTTTTCTTCTTCTTTTTTTTTTTTTTGAAAAATCTTTGACCTGTAATTAACACTAAGTTATTAACTAGTATACTAACTTAATCCTACAGAACAGGAGTGGAAGTTGATGACTAAATGTTGAACTAAAGGGAAGGAACAACATAGAACATACCAAAGGGACAGAGAGATATCCATACAATTCGTTATAAACTTCAAAATCCTCAACGACAAAGCTGACCCGAAATCAAAACTCTAGCAATTCAAACGCTTGACCCATTAGTGAGAATTGTAACCCAAATGTTAGGTGAACCTTCGTTCGTAGCTAATAATTAGTGCCACAATTCTCATCATGAGAATGGAAGGAAATGAGGCAGAATCTAGAAGAAGGTGAATTGTTTCAAAGAACATGCACAAAATATGGCCACGATTGAAGGACAGGGCATTCTTAGCAACGACCAGACCTCCTTTGATGAAAAATAGAGGGATTCGTGCAATCATTAACACGAACCGAAGATTTAAACTAGAAAATTATAGGCAAAGAGAAGAAATCTTGGATTTTTAATTTTGATCTGAAATTCGGAAGATTCCAGTGGTCTTTTGGATAAAGTGGTGGCGGGACATGAAAGAGGGGACGATAGGGGTTGGCTGGTTACGATTTAGGGTGTTTGGAGGAGCTCCGCCGCCGTGAGATGATTTTCGGATGGCGGAGCTATGATGGAGGCAGGTGGTGATTTCAGAGAGAAAAGGGGTTTAGGTTTTGGGGTTAATATTTTAATTGGGTTAAATAAAAAAAAAATAGTAGGTTTGGTCGTTTAATGTTGAGTGGAGAGTGAAACGATATAGTTTAAGGTCGAGACTACGTCATTTTGGCAAAGGTTGACTGGACCGGGGTTTGAGGAGCTTGGGCTGGGTTGGAACGGGTTTGGGAGGGAAAGACTGGGCCTGGGTGCTTTAAACAAATACTGGCCCAAATTCTAGTCTTTTTATTTCAAAACCAATTATCCCAAATTCCTTTTCCTTTTCTTCTTCTTTTTTCTTTTTTAAAAATTAATATAATTCCTAAATTAATTCTTAGAAACTAATTAACTTAATAAAATTACTAATTAACCCTAAGATAGTTAACACAATTAATTAAAAACAAATTAAAAAAAAAGCTAGTTAAAAGTTAAAATTAAAAGTGCAAATTACACTATTTTTTGTGATTTTCCTCTTATAAGACAACTCAACTAATCCTAAAAATGTTAAATTAAATCCTAAAGGCAAATGCACATATATTTTTATATTTTTAATTAAAATGACATAAGCATGCACAAACAAATGCAACAATTAACAAAAAATACCACGAAAATCCATAAAATTACAATTAATGAAAAGAAATTATTTTGTTTGAAACTAGGGGAGTAATTCATATAGGGCAAAAAAATCAAGTGCTCACAGGAGTGCTCTGACCATCTGAAGTCTCAACATTCTCTGTATGCGTAGCATTGTCTTCCCCGATACCGCTCATATCATCCATTCTGGCTTCCTTTGCTTTTAGAATCACTTGGAAGAGGAGGATGTGGAGGACCTCTACATTTGGTATGATATGATGATGATGCCAGTATGCACGATCCAACCTTAGGGGATGGAAATAAACAAACAATGAAAAGAAGAAAAACAAAAAGGTATACAAGTCAGTGAGGAGTATTAAAAGGATATTTGAGATATTTGAACACATATTGCGGAATTATAAATTCGCGTCCTAGTTTGACGACCTCATTATGCCCGAGGTAGACCTAGGCGATTTTGAGAAAATTGATTCCAATAACTGCATCATTTCATTAATATGATAAATGAACCAAATCTTTACTAAAACGATAATAATTATAAAGAGACACTAATGACATTTGCCTTATTACAGCCAAAGTATAAAACTAGTCTAGAAAGAAAATAAAAATATTATTCCTAATCTATTTGGTCATAGAGTGACCTTCTCCATGCTTGGACTTCTTTGCTCCATCAATCAGATTCCTCAGATCGTGCATGTCCAGCAGCAGATACGCCCTTTCTTGATGCCCTCCTTCGTAGTCCTCTGCATTCCGACAGTCTGACATCCTTTTCCTTATCTTGACCTAAAGCTCTATCAATCGTAGCTCCAAATATTCCAGCCTTTCTGTTTATTTAGTAGCGATTTATTTCCACTCGTTGATTGCTTCCATGTCCACTTTATGTTGTTCCAAATGCTTGGCTTTAGACTCGAAAAAACATGTATTTGACGTGTGCTTCAGCAATGTCGTCTATAACCCTATTCTTCAGATTAATCCCTGGCTTGACATCCCCCACTATATCATCTACCAACCATGATTGATAGAAGTACATATGGCCGGCATCATACTGATCTGGTTCGATGGTGTCTTTCTCCACAACGATCTTTTGATGCCACATGTGTTATGCCTTGAAATTGAATGGAATGGAGTTCCCCTACTGAACCATTTTAGAAACTCATGGTATAACCTGTTTTCTCCCAGCTTGACTTATAACCCTGATAGGAGCATAAAGATAGATTCCCCTCAATACGACTATAACTAGATGAGGAGTATCTCTTGACCTGATGATGAATTCATTGCTAGGGAACCACTCGAACATCCAATGTACCTTGCCATCGGTCAGATTTCTGAAGAAATGTACCCAACTCACAATATTTTCTGGTTGCACAAACCTATTTGGGATAAAAGTGATTCTCTTCGGATGGTGATAGGATATATGGTCATTCCATGGTCATCGCGGAAGTTCTTGACGGTATTCTCCCCTCTGAAGGTGTTCCAACAACCATAATTGCGGCAACAGATTGCAATCCCTGAAATGCCTATACCCCTTTTTGCAACGGTCTAAATCCTGGTACATCTTAGTGACCATAGCTAGGCGAGTGTGGATCGTTTCTCCCTATATTGGAAATACCAGCATCCCAAAAAAAATATATATATAAAAACTCAGCGGTGAGTAAAACCCAAAGAAGTGATGGCAAACTCATCATGATAAAGGCGATATGACTTATTGTGCCCATAACACTCATAAAGGAAATCGAATGGTATGTATGACTTCTTTAGATAGACTAACTCATAATTTTTCCTAAAACTCATCATTTTCAAGAAACCTCGAGAGGTGCAATTTTTTGGTACCAACAAACCAGGGCTATCCCATGGGATCCCAGCAAAGCGTCCTATTTATTCTAAAAGGGGAGTCATTTCTATATCGCCAAAACGGAAGAAGGCTCTCTTCTCATCCCAAAGCATGATGGCGTCCTCAATTAATGTATTATTTGGCTGAATGTCTAACAATGAGGGTAAATTTTCGATGACTCTTTTCACATGATTTTTGCCACTTGGTGAAAGATTTTCTACCAATCTAGCAGCAAAGTGGGATATTTTGAACCATGCCGAACTGGGGACTTCGTGCCTCATTTCAGCAAAACAAATAAAGTTAGCCCTTTCCCCATCCGGATCTAGTTCATACCATAGCAAAAACGAAATGAGCAAAAATAATTACCCAAGGAATCAACAACATCAGCGACAAAAATCCAACAAATCCATGGCTCCAAAAATGCTTTTAGATACATAGAATGAGAAGAAATCGAGCTTTGAAATAGGCTCTTCAAATTCCATTGAAATTCGGACCTTGCGATTTTTTTTTTAGTTTTCCATGTGTGCTTATGATGAAGAAAAACCAGTAAGGCATTGCTTCTCAGATGGAGGGTGGGGTTCGATTTTTATTAAGATGGGGAATTTTATTCTTCTTGAAGAAGAGAGGAGTGAGCTATTTTTGAAGATGATGAGGGAATGCAGAAGGGGAAAAGCTGCGCTAGGTCAGGGAAATCTAATAAATATGTCCCCCTTTCTATGTAGGGATTAGGTACTATTATATAATAGTAGGGATTAGTTTAGAGATATGAGCCTAGGAATTATGGACTAGGTAGTAAAATTAGGGCCTAATTTGGGTACAAGAACTAGCTCAATATCCAATTAAATCTTTTCTTCAAATCCTTTTTCTTATCTTTTCTTTTGCTTTTTCTTTAATTAAAAAACCTAAAGTTAAAATCCTAGATTATCTAAAAATGTGAAATTAAACTAATTAACTAATTAAAAAAAATTATAAAAGCTATTTAATCCTAAATTAATAGAGAAAAAATCAATAAAAGGAAAATGAGTAAAAATGAAGCATTTTTGTGATTTTTAATTTTTTTATAAAACAAATAATTACTGGTTAATTCTAAAAATGTAAAAACAAAACCTAAATGCAATGCATGAAATTTTTGGTATATGTTTTTATTAAAATAAAAATTAAATGTGCACAAACATTCAAACAATTAATAAAAATCCTACAAAATCCTATAAAATGATAAATAATTAGAAAAATCTATTTCCGTGGGATTCTGTAGGTGTAATTCATATAGGAAAAAAATCATGTGCTCACAGCTGCTACATTTTGCTCGGAGACATGAAGGGTGTTCGGACAAAGATAAACTGAGCAATTATGAGGAATTTTTGCCCATTTGAAACTCCATGAGAAGCAATTTTTTTTAAAAGAGCCTGATGGAACCTTGCTTCAGAGGTTGCCTATCCTTGGCTATAAAAGAATCAGGTCAGTGTCGTTCTGGGAGTTTTGGTAGCTGGGACAATCGAGAAGCTGTGATTTTACTGCTATTGCTATTGTTTCTACTTGCTGAACTCTTTATTACACCAGAATAAAAAATAAAAAGCTAAACTAGCTAAGCCTATCAGCTACTAATTACAAGTTTCCTATCTACAAATATTTTGAAGCTTGATCTTGAGCCTTAGCTGGTTCCTGTTGTGGACTCCAATCTGAATCTTGATGCTCGTCAGTTGTAGGTGTTGTAGGTGTTGGTTCTTTCTTCAGCTTTGGATCAAGGCAGGACATGCAAAGCTTATGACTGCAATCATATCTTGAGCAGTCCGCATCTTTCTCCGCTTCAACCTTTTTAATTCACTACTTTTTGTTCTTTTCTTTTTTTCTTTATTATGGATTGAGACTCATTTTTTTGGTCATCTCGAATCCTGTGCCTTGACGTCAGACCTGCTCAGACACCAAAACAAACAAACGAACGAAATTTTTTTGCCCCAGTTTTCACTAGAAAAATTTTGTGAGTTATTTGTAACTAAGATCTAAACCTTTTCTCTCTTTTTTTTTTTGAAATTGATAAAATAAGGATTGTGTGTCTTTAGGAGGAAAGAATATGGAATGAAGCCCTATATCTAAAAATCTTAACTAGGGATTGGAGCTCTATGTTGGCAAAAGGTGAGTAGGGAATGGAGGCCCTATGTCCGAAAATCTCAACTTAAGGATTGGAGCCCTAATGTTGGCAAAAAGGAGACTAAGGAATGAGGGCCCTATGTCTAAAAACCTCAACTCAGGGATTGGAGACCTAATGTTGGCAAAAGGTGACAAGACAATGGAGGCCCTATGTCTAAAATCTCAACCCAGGGATTGGAGCCCTAATGTTGAAAAAAAGGCAACTAGGGAATACATGCCCTATGTCTAAAATCTCAACTTAGGGATTGGAGCCCTAATGTTAGTAAAAGGGCGACTAGGGAGTGGAGGCCCTATGTCTAAAAATCTCAACTCAGGGGTTGGAGTCCTAATGTTGTCAAAAATTGGAGCCCTAATGTTGGCAAAAAGCGACTAGGGAATGGAGGCCCTATGTCTAAAAATCTCAACTTAGGGATTGGAGCCCTAATGTTGGTAAAAAGGCGAGTAGGTAATGGAGGCCATATGTCTAAAATCTCAACTTAGGTATTGGAGCCCTAATGTTAGCAAAAAGGCGACTAATGAATGGAGACCCTATGTCTAAAAATCTCAACTTCGGGATTGGAGCCCTAATGTTGGCAAAAAAAAAGGCAACTAGGGAATGGAGGCCCTATGTTTAAAATCTCAACTCAGGGATTGGAGCCCTAATGTTGGCAAAAGACGACTAGTGAATGGAAGCCCTATGTCTAAAATCTCAACTAGGTAATGGAGGCCCTATGTTGGCAAAAGGCGACTAGTGAATGGAGGCCTTATGCCTAAAAATCTCAACTCAGGGATTGGAGCCCTAATGTTGGCAAAAAAGGCGACTAGGGAATGGATACCCTATGTCTAAAATCTTAACTCAGGGATTGGAGCAATAATGTTGGAAAATAAGGCGACTAGGGATTGGAGGCCCAATGTCTAAAATTCTCAACTCAGGGATTATAGCCCTAATGTTTGCAAAAAAGGCGACTAGGGAATGGAGGCCCTATGTCTAAAAATCTCAATTCAGGGATTGGAGCCCTAATATTGGGAAAAAACTCGACTAGGGAATGGAGGCCCTATGTCTAAAATTCTCAACTTAAGGATTGGAGCCCTAATGTCGGCAAAAAAAAAGGCGACTAGGGAATGGAGGCCCTATGTCTAAAAATCTCAACTCAGTGAATGAAGCTCTAATGTTGGAAAAACATAAAAGTAGAGGTTGGGGTCCTAAACTACCATTTTTTTTTTAATTTTCTTATTTTATCTCTTTTTTTTCATTTTTCATTTCATTTTTTAGTAAAATGCAGGAAAGAATTTGGAGGAAACTTTCCTTTTGGGTTGATTATTGCTGCAAAGTTATTTGCTAGCTTTTGCGTATCTCTTTTTTTCTTTTTGGTTTCACCTGCTTCTTGGGCGGTTGCTTCAGATTACACCTGTTTAAATTTTTTCAAACAAAGAACAATTATTAGTTTGAAACTGTGGTTGGTTTTGTGTCCTTGATTATTTTTGATCACTTGAACTCGACCCTTTAATCTACAACTGGCTGCTTCCTGAACACTGATTGCATTTCTGTCTCTGGAGAAACTCTGGCTTTTCAAGACTTTGTCATGATGATTGGTCGGTGGAACTCAACCTTTTGACTTTATCTTGCCTTCGTAGGCCTTTACCTTCTAATTTGTTTTCATTTTTTTTTCTTTTCCTTTCTTCGGAACATTGGAGAACTTTTCGCTCCTCAAACTTTGCAGCAACGGCTAGTCGCGTGGGACTTAACCTTTGCAACTTTATTTCGCATTTGTAGGCCTTTCCTTTCTGGCTTCTTTCTTCCAACTTCAATTTCAAAGCATTTGGGGTACCTTGGCTTCTTGAACTTTTGCCGAGGCGGTTAGCCACGTGGGACTCAACCTTTTCAACTTCAATTGCCTTTATAGGCACTTCGATTTGATTTTCTCCTTCCAAGAGCTTTCAATTTCGGAGCATCAGCTGCCATGGCCAGTCGAGGTCGACTTGATGCACCTGCTGAGGCTGGGTGCTTTTTGCACATTGGCTCATGTCAGATGAACCTTGTAAATCAGTCTTACCATCCTTTCCTTGTTTTAGTTTCGGAACAGAGTTACACCGAAAGGGATTCAAAGAAAACAAACAATGGAATGGAGAATGAGTTTAAAACAAAAAGTTCCCCTTTCGGGGAAAGGAAAGGAGGATTTATAAGGAGTACATGCGTACTTCAATGAATAAGACATGCCTTTGACTGGATGCTTGATCTGTGTGCACCGCCCGAATCTCAGAAATTCATCACAATTTTTGCCTCAAAATCGAAAAACCTTGCCAGGACTCTGTCGGTGCCGATGGCTTGAGGATCCTATTTTTGATCAGGGGTGCCCTTTGCGGGTTTTTACGAGCTGTCCTCTCTCTTTTGTCTTCTTGCCATCGCCTTATAGTGCTCTTTGCGAGTTTTCACTAACACGACTCTCTCATTTCTATTTCTCTGCTTACTATTGCCTCACGGTGCCCGTATGGGTTTTCACTGATAAGACTCTCTCATTTTATTGTATCAGATCCAAATAACTCTATCCTCCCATTTCGAGCCTCTTTGCCGATTGGTCAAATGGACTTGACAGGATTTTGGGGTAAAAAGGATTTGGATTGAGTTACAACTTTGGAACCATTCAGGCGGGATCGTCGCTGAACCATTATAACATCTGCCCCAGTTTCACTTTTGGGGAAATTTGGATTTTTATTGTGGTATGACTGAACCCCAGAGAGAGGGTTCCTAATGAATTTTTTTTTCTTCTATTTTGTTTTATTCTCTTCCTTTTTCCTCTTTTTTTTCATTCATCATTTTTTTCATTTCATTTTCTTTGTATTTTCTTCCTCTCTTTTTTTATTTGTCTTTTCTTCCTTATTTTTTTTTTGTATTTTTGTATTTTTGTATATTTTTTTCATCTCATTCTTTTTCAATAACACCTTCAAGTTACAAAGAGGGTAATCAAAGAAGAGTAACCGACTCAAAGGGTTTGCAAAGGGTTGACTGTGTTTGGGTAGCGAGAATGTAAGACTTCGTCATCCCAATCGAAGAATATTAGAACTATACGGAGGATCCAACATAGTACCTTTTCACCGCATTTTTGTGGACAGTTGTTTCAGGGACGTTTCCTTCGATGTGTCCCAAGTACAACGCATTCTTTTGGCAGTACTGTTGTTGTAATGTATGGACCTTTCCAATTTTGGAACCAATTTTCCTTCAGTTGTTTAAACTCATTGTTTTATTTCCTCAAACTTATCTTCTTTGCATTTCGACTCTTGATTCATTATTTTGAAGTCTGACAGCGTTTTAGGATCTAGGCATGAAGTCCGCAAGCATGTCATGTTATTGAAATCTGCATTTAATAGAACTGAAAGGAGAATAAGAAAAATGACATGCTTAAGAAAAGAGACATTCCTGGACAATGAAATATTAATTTCCTTTTTTTTGAATTTCTTTTTCAATTTTTAAGATAGAAAGGTTTACATTGGAAATTTAGATGATAAAGTAAAACATCCGGTGTTATAACCCATATCCACACGCGTTAGTTCATGCCATATGTTAGTTAACACAAATCCAATAAGTAATTAT